>ML676948.1:2107647-2181755 GCA_007922155.1 Mesoclemmys tuberculata
GGGGTTCAGGACCCTGTGGGGGGAGGGGCTCAGGCCCCATTGGGGGGGCCCAAGAGCCTGTGGGGGAGGGCCCAGGACCCACTGAAGGGGCTCAGAGCAGGGGGTTCAGGACTCCGGGTGGGGAGCTCAAGACCCTAGGGGGAAACTGAGGGCAGGGTCTGCAGGCCCAGAGGGCCCATGGCGGCTGGGGAAGGCGGCTCCATGGGGTGCCCGGGCGGGCAGCCGAACGTGGTGGAGACGCTGCAGGAGGAGGCCGTCTGCGCCATCTGCCTCGACTACTTCACCGACCCCGTCTCCATCGGGTGCGGTCACAACTTCTGCCGGGTCTGCATCACCCAGCTCTGGGGAGGCGAGGAGGAGGGCGAATGCCAGGCAGGGTACGAGGCCCCGGGGGGCGACGGGGGGATGGGTGGCGATGAGGATGACGTGGAAGAGCTGGACAATGACGACAACGTAGATTATGACGAGGAGGAGGAGGATGGGGATGGGGAAGATGGGGCTGAAGAGGAAGATGATATGTGGAGCGAGGAGGACGAGGACGGTGACCTCTGGGACGACCCAATAGTGGATGACATGTGGGGAGAGGAGGTGGTAGATGAGCTCTATTTTGAGGAGGAGGATTATGATGAAGAGGTGATGGAGGATGAGGACCTGGAGGAGGAGGAAGAGCCGCCATTGCCACCACCTCCGCCAGCAGCAGTGGCCGCACGGCCTCGACATCCCCCAACCTTCACCTGCCCCCAGTGTCGCAAGACTTTCCCCCAGAGGAACTTCCGGCCCAACTTTCAGCTGGCCAGTATGGTGCACATCATCCGACAGATGCACCCACACCCCCAGCGGCTCGTGTCGCCGGCCGCTGGGACCTCAGCATCTGGGAGGTCTGGGGGTGCAGCAGCAGCTGCGGCGGCAGGGGGGCTGGAGAAACGAGCCCTGTGTGAGAAACATCAGGAACCACTCAAGCTCTTCTGCGAGGTGGATGAGCAGGCTATCTGCGTGGTGTGCAGGGAATCCCGGAGCCACAAGCACCACAGCGTCGTCCCGCTGGAGGAGATGGTACAAGATTACAAGGTACAAGGCAGCTTTGTTTGTGGTAAGGCTAGCTAAAGGCTGGTGGCTTGGGTTGAGTTGAATTGGTTGCTGGCTGATGGTTGTTGGGGGTTGTTTGGCTGAGAGGTGTTGGCTTGATCGGTTGGTTTGAGTAGGGGCGATTGTCTCAGCTTGGTTTGCAGAGGGAGTGGGTTAGCAGCAATGGATTTGGTAAAGCTAATTAGTGGCTGAAGTTATTGTGTTGATTTGGTGGGGGCGGGGGTTGGGTTCAGTTGGTGGCTGATGATGGTAGTGGGGTCATCAAATGGTTGACTGGGAGTTGTTGGCTTGACCATGTATACATGCAGCTGCTGTGGTGGGGAGTTTGATTTGCCGTGGGATGGGCTTGGTGCCATATTGGGTTGTTTGGTAAAGCTGGTTAGAGGCTGCTGGTGCTGGATTGAATTGGTGTCTGTTGGGATGGGTTTGATGGGAGCAGTTTGGCTGTTCTCCAGCTCCCACAGGTGTGTTTTCTAGGCCCTTCTTGGGTCAGATGCAGCTTACACTGTAAGGCTGTCACTCGTGGGAGGTACCATTCCCTGGAGTAGGTGCTGCTGTGTGTAGGTACAGGACACTTACCTCCTCCTCCCCTCCCCCGCTCCCCCGCCCAGTGAAGCTGAGTGCAGGCTATAATATTAGGTCTGACAACGTGATGGGAGACAAAAAGCAGCGAGACTGGGATGAGCTGGAAGATCAGAGCAATAGGACCAGCAGTTACTCAGGCCTCAAGCCTCCGAGGAATGTAGGTGCCTGACTTCCACTGACTTCAGTGGGATTTACCCGTCAAAATACCCGTGACGCTCTGGGCCTCAGTATCTCGGTTCAATGGACAGGCTTATTTACATGGTCATTGACTCTTCTGAGCATTGCACAAGAAAGATGTCTTTAGAGGGACACTGGCAGCTTAAAACTGTCTGGAAACGTTGCAACTGTTCGTGTCCCAAGGGTGATCTGACCTTTTCAATGTTGTGGGCAAGATGCTAGCTCTGGGGCAGCTCCGCGGGCCCTGAGCAGAGGTCATGCTAGACAGAGGACCCTTCTTGCAGAGCGTGCCACCCCACCCCTGCTGGCTTGAATGCAGTGGGGGCAGACCCATGTAGCCCCTGTGACCTCTCCCAGCCAGAATGCAGCTGGACAGGTGGTGGTGCAGAGCAATTGAGGCCTGGGCTGCATATTTCCTACATGGCTGTGGGTTATGGTGGACTTGGGCTTTCCTTTTGGATTTTTGAGGCTTTGGGGGGTGGGAAAATGGCAACCTTGTAGTGGGCAAGCCACCGCAGGCAGGAGGGGACTCACAGGACCTGTGGGGCTGCATGCAGTTAAAAATCATTCAGGGCTGGCTGGAATAGTCCTATAAGGTGAAGTTGTCTCTTGAAGACTGTGAGCTCTTTGGAACAGGGGCTACCTTTTTGTTTTGTTTGTACAGGGCCTAGCACAATGACATTCTGATCCGTGGCTGCAGCGCCTAGGTGCTTATAACAACTGCTTATAAAAGTTAACAGCTAATGCCCTGATCGTGCAAAGAGCGACTAGCCCCAGCTAAGTTCAGGGTGGTCACATAGCTTAGTAAAATTACCCTCATAAGCGTTTGTGGGATCAAGACTAAATATTTGTGTAACTAGAAGAGATCAGGAAGTGGAGGGAGGTATTTTATTTCTCTTTTGCATTTTTCTTGTGTGCAACGAACAGCGCTGTGTGGATAGTCAGTTCCATGGCAGGCCCTCTGTACAATTAGTCAGTTTCCCCTGTTTACTGGAGGACTTTTCCACAGCAACAGGGATGGGAAAACACTGTTTAAAAGGGAAGGGAAAAACAAAACAAAAACAGGAAAATCTTATAAAAACATGGGTTGGGGGGGGGCTTCAAAAAGGACTTCATGCTGGCTTTTTTAAACTAACTAGGCTTAAAGTGTGTTTGCAGTGTTACTGTAGCCATGTTGCTCACAGGATTTTAGAGAGACAAGGAAGATGAGGTAATAGCTTTTATTGGATCAGCTGCTGTTGGTGAGAAAGTACCTTTCCCAGATCTGAAGAAGAGCTCTGTGTAGCTTGAAAGCTTGTCTCTTTCACCAACAGAAGTTCCTCCAAGGTTTCACTCACCATGTTTCTCTAGGCTTAAAGTAGACAGTGTTCCTCTTTTTTTTTTTTTTAAAAAAAAAGCAAACACAGAAAATTCTTTCTTCTCTGTATTACTAGCAAACCCAGAGATGACTCAGTCTCAAAGGATTAAAAGAAACAAACATGCAGTCAGTTAAACACAGGAATACCTTTACACATGAGTAATATCATTGGGACTGACGTTTTTGAGGTGTAAAAAGTTGCTGCTGTGCTGGGAAGCTGATCAGGTTAGGGCTCTGATCCTGTCCAGGGTGAGGGATTTGCCCATGTAGAGATCATTGCAAGATCAAGGCCTAAAAGGCCTGGTCTACACTAGAAATAATACTGAGCTCCTACATAGCACTTTTTCTCATTAGATCTCAACTCAAAGCTCTTTAAAGAGGAGATCAGTAGCGTTGTCCCCATTTTACAGATAGGGAAAGCGGTATCGTTCAATAGGTACAACCCTGCTGCTCCCAGCGTAGATGCAATAGTACCAGTATAAAATATAGCTATTGATGTAAAGGTAGGAGAATACGATACGAGATACCTTTATACTGGTATATTTGCTTCCACGTTAGGAATTTAGTGGTAGATCAGTAAAATCACACCCCTAGCCAAAATCATTAGGGAGACAAGGTGGGTGAGGTAATATCTTTGATTGGACCACCTTGTGTTATATCATAGTTAATATCAGTCTGATTTTAAGTGTAGACCTGGCCCACACTAAAAAGTGAAGTTGACTCGCCTATGTCACTCAGGTGTGTGAAAAATCACAGGCCCTGAGCAACATAGTTAAGCTGACCCACTCTTAGTGTAGGCAGCACTTGTTTGATGGACTTTTCCATCAACCTGGCTATCGCCTCTTGAGGAGTGCATGACATGCCGACGGGAGAACCCCTCATGCTGTAGCGTTTCAAGTGTAGACTAGCCCTATGTGTGTGCAACTGCAGCTCAGGTTTCAACCTGTTGCGATGTGCTACTGTCCCACCCCTGCCCTCTCTAGTCCTCAAGCAAAACCAGAAAAGTCCACACTTGAGTGTCTCCAGCTTTCGTTTGTCTGGATATTATAGCTATGCCTGAAAGCTGCAGTTGATTGTGGCTCTGTTGTGCTAGGCTCTGTACATGCACATATGGGAGTTCCGGAGAGCTTACCGTGTAAGTGCAGGACAGACCAGGGAAGGAGGCCCAGAGAAATCATGTATCTTGCTTTAGCGCACACAGGGAGTTTGTAACAGAGCCAGGAATTGAATCCTGATTTGCTGCTCCTAGACCACACTGATTTCTGGTCCACTGAGGTCAGACTAGATGGTTGCTCTTGGCCATAAAACCTAGAAGCCCACTAGCTTTAAAGGCAAACACATATCCAAAAGACAGATTTGGTGCCAAACCTGTTGGAGGAGGGGAGAATGTTTATCATCTTTTCTCTGTTAGATGAAACTCCAGGGCCACCTGGACCCCCTGAAGAAGAAGCTGGATGCGGTCCTGAAGCAGAAATCAAGTGAAGAGGAGAAAATTACTGAGTTGAAGGCAGGTGCTAAACTCCCCCTTCCACCGCCCCACCACCTTTGCTCTCCATCCTGACCATGGTCCAGGGAGGGCTCTTCACTTGAGGGTCAGGTGGCAAGAGGTCACATCCACCCCACCCTTTCCATATTGCTGCATATCTCCTTGGTGTCACTTCTTCCTTTTCTGCAGCCACTCCTAATTCTTACTTCCCTGCGGGCTCCTATCTCCTTCCCTATTCCTGCCACTCAGACGATCAGCACTGAAATAGTTAGGGTGAGTGCTGAAGTATCATCAGTGACCCGCCAGAGCTGATGCCCCGATGAGATGAACAGAGAGGCAGAGGAATTTGTTCTCCTCTGAGCTATAATTTCAGGCTCTCTGCAGACTCAGGCAGACGTCACTCACACTTGGCTCACATTCAGAAGATTTTCTTGGCAACTGTAAGGGCTAGAGACTTATTTTATTTTTTTTAATGGAAGCTGAGATTCTGGCTAATTTGAACGCATCGTGCAGGCTGTGGTACAGCAACAATGTATAGCGTTAAGGTCGTGACTCGCTTGTCCTTTAACAGATGACTCTTCTAAGTGCCTTAAAAGTCATGTGCTGACTCGGATTGGCTTGAAATTTGCTGTGCTGTGTGGGGGTGTAGTGGGGTTAGTGATCCAAATTTGGGGTAATTTGTGCAAGGAATTCCTGACATACAGCCTCGATAAGTCATGTGATATCAAAATCCTCTGGTTCTCTCTCTCCCCATGGCCAGGCTGCTGACTGTCCACTTGCTGGTTCTAGCCACTTCCTCCACACTGCTTCTGCTTAGATCCTAGCCCTGGCTGAGCAAAAGTGAAAGCGTGGGGGAGGAGCACTTCTGGGACAGGGCGTCAGGGGTGTGTGTCAGTGATAGGGCAACCCACCTAGACCCTTCCCATGACCCACTGTTGAGAAACACTAATCTAAGGGTTTTGGTTTTTTTGCACACTTAAATAAGCCGTGTGAACCAGATCCCTGCTGTACTTTATCCGTAGCAGGTTCTGGGTCCACATAAATGCCTTCCATGGGTTTTGTCACTGTGTCTGCACTAGGGAACCTTACAGGGACTATTTTTTTAATCCCATTTCCGTCCTGCCTGGCAATACCCAATCTTGCATTGTTTCTTGCATTTTTATCTCACTCCCACCTGCGAAAACCTTAGATCCTGCAGATCCCGCAAGAGAGACAGATGTCCTCATGCTACTTAAGTCAGTGAATGTATTCTATACCTAAAATTCAGACACAATTTTTACCACTCAAAGGATAAAACAAATCTTGCTTAAACCATGTAAAAAAGCCTCTTAACTCCTGTTGTAATAGAAATCAAATCTCTTTCTATCCCTCGCTTAAATTTAAGTATTAAAACCTTTTAAAAAAAGAGAGAAAATCTTGCTTTACAGTGCTGAAATTCTATTTACGACAAACTGATGAGAGATTGTGTTTTCCCTGCCTTTCCCCACCAGTTCCCACAGTCTGGGCTGTTTTGCCCACCCAGTCCCACCCCCGTAACGAAGTACGTTTTACCCAGTCTTGCTATTATGGCTGCAGAACCCCACTTGCACTGCGGGGGTGTACCTTACAGGACAGTACCCATCGGTCCTGCACCAGCTGAGCTAGCCGGAGCCCAGTGTGGATGAGGCTTTTGTCAACCAGACCAGCCTTTACCACTGTGAACGGGTTTAACAGGACAAGAGCTGCCAAAGCCTGTTGCTAAAAGTAGCTCCACTGATCTGGTGTTAGGTGTGCACCAGGGGATTTTATCCCACTGCTCTCTGGCAAGGACAGACCATAGCATTGGCTTCGCTCTGCTGGCACTGTCTGAATATTCCCCTCCAGGTGGTGTGATGCCTTGGGATGGGTCATCCGGCAGGGTTTGAACCTGGGACTTCAGGGTATAAAAGCGAGAGCATCAGCTGCCTGGGCTGGATAAGTCGGTGGCCCAGGGAGGCAGGAGAGTCTAATCCTTACCCTCCCTGCTCCAGAACAAGATGAAGCTGGAGATCAAGGAGTTTGAGTCAGACTTTGAGTTGCTGCACCAGTTCCTCATCGGGGAGCAGGTGCTGCTGCTGCACCAGCTAGAGGAGCGCTATGAGGCGCTGCTGGCCCGCCAGAGCAGCAACATCAGTCAGCTGGAGGAGCAGGGCGCCACCCTCGTGCGCCTCATCACTGAGGCTGAAGACAAGAGCAAGCAGGACGGGCTGCAGCTGCTAAAGGTGAGAGCTCTTTCCCCCAGGGCACAATCTGACATCTGCTCCCCCACGTTCCAGTCTGTTATCCCCAGTCCCTTTCCAGATCATCTGAGACCCCCTTCCATGCCTGAACCATAGACCCATCCTTCTCCAGAGAGGGGTGTAATCGTGGACCATTCGAACCACAGTTCAGCAAGGGATTGGGGACAGAGCTGCCTGGACTGCTATCGGTCCTTTTCATAGCAACTTCCAGGGTTTTGAAATGGCATTTTGTTCCCCGCTGGAAGGAAAATTAAATCTTTCAACCGTTTCCACGGCCTGGAAAAGTGGTTACATGTGGGGAAAGGGGAGAGGGGGCTCTGGACTGGGGGAGACCAAGTGTCAAGTCCCCGATTTGGGTTATGATCTGGGCCAAAAAAATGTTTTGAGTCAGGCAGAGCAGGGAACTTGATCCTGCTCTGCTCCCATGTCCCAGGCCAGCACAGTTTTCTCTCACTCTTCCTGAGGAACCCTTACTTGAAGCCATTACATCCCTGGCTTCCAAACAGCACGTTCCGGTGAAATGAAATTGCACCGAAAATGTTGCCCCCAGGTGTACTAAGGGGGGGCTTCCAAAGGCATAGCCGGGGAGCCAGGGGCACAGCAATGCCCATTGAAAATCGCCTCGTTTAACTCCCCTCTATGCCTTAGGCACATACTTCAGGGATGGGTTTCTAACTGCAAGCACGTGACTAGTCCCACTGACCGCAATGGCATCACTCCCACGTGCAAAGCTAGCGCCATGTGCAAGGGCTTTGCTGAATCGTGGCCAATCAGAGCGTTGTATGGGAGACAGCAGTGTTTGTCACTCACGTGTTGTAATCTTTTTCTCTTTTCTTCCCCCTCTTCTCAGGACATCAAAGACACCTTCATCAGGTCAGTCCCCTGCTAATTCTGTGGAGACACCTGTTGCTACAGGAAGGAAACTGATTGCTTTTAAGGATTGTGTTGTAGAAACATGGACATACTCAATGATATGTCCTCTTGAAATCGACTAGCAGTGGTTAGCACAAATGTCGTGATCGCTAGCTCGTCTGTAGTGCTTTTCATCAATAGATCGCAAAGAAGGACATTGGCATTATCCCCATTTTACAGACGGAGAAACTGAAGCACAGCGGGTCTGGAGGAGTGACTTACCTACCAGGGAGCAGCAGAGCCGGAAATAGAGCCCAGGTCTCCTGTGTCTTGTTAGGAGATTCACTAGGCCTCTGCTCCTCTACGCACTACAGATCTTAACCCCCACTGTCCTGGTTGACTTAAAACATGCCTGGTGTCTTCACCGTGTAGTTACAATCAGGGCGGCTAGACTTCTGTGTTGCCTAGACTTGAACACAGTTGTCTTCCTATATAATACTTATTTGTATGATCATGGCACTTGGGAGCCCCTGTCATGGAGCCAGGACCCCACTGTGCTGGGAGCTGTACCAACACAGAACAAAAAGACAGTGTCTGCTCCAAAGATCTTACTCCTTGCAGCCCAGATCTACCACCCACATCTATGTCACCAGCAGACTGCTCCCTTCCAGCTTTATGTTGTAGGGCTGTGGTTCTCAACCTTTTTACCCAGAGATCCCTAAACTTAAATAGACAAACCTGTGGAATCCCAACCAGATTTCTACCTTCCCTTTGGCCCTGCACCCTGAAGAGCTGTTGAAGCAGGGGAGAGCAAGGTGCATCTCCTTGACTAGCTGCTGCCTGCTTGTGGAGTCAGTGGCTCTGAGGCAGTCCCTTCTGATGGCAGGGGGAGACGTCTCGTCTCGATGCTACAATTTTTGTTCCCCCTCTGCCCCTCCACACACACGCCCAGCCAGGCTGAGTGGCCCACTGAGGTGAGTCGGGGTGGAGGTGGCACTCCATCGCTGAGCCCCACTGCTCGGGACTGAAGCCTGGTCCTTGGTGGACCCCCTTAGACCTGCTTGAGGTCTCCCCCAGGGGGCCACTGACCACCGGCTGAGAATCTGTGCCATAGGGCATTCCAGAGTGAATTGCACTCCAAGCGCTGTATCCCTCTTCTGAGGCAGTATGGCATAGCTGCCCTGATTTTCTCAGCATGCACATAGGTGAGCACTTGCCACAGTGTGATGGCATGGATGCATGAACACGGGTGCTGTAGCAGGAAAGCAAAAAGCCCAAAGCCATCTTTTCCTCCTTTTGCAAGCTATCCTCATCCTATGCTAATACCACCTTGTCTCTCATTGGGTGGTGATGTTGATCTGTATTGAAGTATTGTCTAGGAGCCCCCATTGGGCAAGACGCTGCACAAGCACAGAACAAAAAGACCCAAAGAGGATAGAAAGTCACCCAAGAGAACTGTTTGATCTGAGGCAGCAGTGTCAGATGCCTGCCCATGAGCTAGATGTATTTAGGTGGTGTATTTACTCAGCCCCCACGAGGACTCCTGAATCAAGCTTTTCTTTTAAGCCAGATCCTAGCCGTTGTGGCTGCAAAGAGAAATTCTCAAACAGGAAACAAAGTAGTATTGTATTATGCCCGGTCTACATTAGAAAAGGATTTGCCACTAGAGCTGTGCCAAGTGGAGATGCAATTTCCCCAGCCAAAAGAGTATAGCTTATTTTGGTTCCCCAAACGAAATACCAGCACAAGGATTCTTAGGCCAAGCCTTGGTCTACAGCAGGGCTTTCAGCAGTAGAGATATGTCATTAAAAAAACACACCCTTAAGTGAACTTACCCCACCAGCCAAAACGTCTATTGTAGATCTGGCCTCAGCCTGCCTAAAACAGGGGCGATCTTTCCCCATTCACATATCTCGGTATTAACTCTGGAATCTAATTATGATGCTTTAAAGAGCAGTCTTTCAAACAGATTTGGTTGCGGGTCACACCCGGTCCTAAAGTTGTAGTCCTGGTCCAGAGTGTAGTTAAAGATGTTGCTTGTGTCTCTATGGAGACTTCTCTGATGTTAGGTACCGTTATGTCACTTGGGTTAGGGTTGCCAGCCCTCCAGGACTGGCCTGAAGTCTCCAGGAATTAAAGATGAATCTTTCATTAAAGATTGTCATGTGATTAAACCTCCAGGAATACGTCCCACCAAAATTGGCAACCCTAGTCCTAGATGCGTCAGTTGAGATCAGGGCCCCACTGTGCTCTGTTTGGTAAACGTGCATCAGGAGTAAAGCTGGTCGGAAAATGTTTTTTTTCCTTGTGGGAGTGTTTTCTTATGGCAAATTTGAATACGAGGAAACTCAGTTTGGAAGTGCTGCCCTAGTGGCTCATGGGAATGTAGTTCACGAGCCTCATGCTCCCCTATAGGCTGGACTCGCTGGTCACACTTCATCTCCCATTGTGC
Source organism: Mesoclemmys tuberculata (assembly GCA_007922155.1). Taxonomy (NCBI): domain Eukaryota; kingdom Metazoa; phylum Chordata; order Testudines; family Chelidae; genus Mesoclemmys; species Mesoclemmys tuberculata. The sequence goes on from ML676948.1 coordinate 2,117,901, forward strand.
ACTATACCCCCCGTCTCCAAGAAGAGAGACTGGTACGCCGTGCTCGGGGACTCTCCTGATGCGTCATGGGGGGCATGGTCTGCCTGGGAGCCTGGCCAGTAGAGAAGAAGGGAGGCGTGAGGCATTTGAATTACAACTCACAGGAGGCCCTGCTATGTTATAAATCAAATATTTCAATTTTGGGGATGAAAAATCAAAATCTTCTGCAGAAAGGAGACAAGAAATTGCTTAGTGGACAGTCTACTTTTTTTTCAAAGGCGCTTTGACAGGAAACTGTCAGCCAGCCCCCATAGTGGGAGAGGTCCTGCCTTAGGAGTTTGCAGCCTAAAGAGGCAGAGGAGGGAAACTGACTTGCGCAGGGTCATCAGCAAGAGCTGGGGGTAGACCTCAGGTCCTCCAAGACCTACTCAACGCTCCACCTACTAGCCCATGCTGCCCACTACACCCTGCCCTTGACTTACTGCAGTGTTCCCTTTGCCAGGTGTGAGAGCGTCAAATTCCAGGAGCCAGAGACGGTGCCGGTGGATGTGGGGAAGAAATACCGCAATTACTTCCTGCAGGACGTGGTGATGAGGAAGATGGAGAAGGTCTTCAGTAAAGTCCCTCAAGGTAAAGGAGACCAGCTCCTTCTTCCTTGCTGGTCTGGGGGTGGGGCTTGGCTCATGGCCAGGGGAGAGCCTGCACTCCATTGACGCTAACATCCTGTGCGTGGTCAAGCTCTACAGCCTGGGCAGCTGCAGTGCAAGTTTCTACCACAGCTGGCTTCTGCCGATGTGCATCTGCACTCGCTAGCAACTCTCGGTCCTGCTATCCCAGCTCTAGGCCCCCCATATGCCCAAGATCTGCTGGTGCCTCTCAATCCCAGCCCTGTTGTATCCCAGCCCTATCTGCCACCCCCCAGCTCTGCTGATGCCCCCACCCACAACACCCTCTGTTGTGCCAGCAGTTGGCTCCCCATGCAGCTCTGCTAATGCCAGCTGTAGGCTCCTGCCTCGCTCTGCTGGTGCCCCTCAATCCTGACCCACAGCTGTTCTGTCCTGAGCTCACCATGCTCCTGCTACCTGGGAGCCGCGGAAAGCGGCTCTTGCTGTTAAGGAGGAGGATGCCCTCTACTGGACAGCCAGTGCCAGGGCTGCTAACATCTGCTAGCCAGGGGGAGGTCCTGAGTTGTGTGCGGCGGTCTCTCAAATACAACCCCTACTGTTTGTATTATCTCTGTGCCTGGAGATCGGAGCTGAGATCAAGCCCCTTGTGCCAGGCGCTGCCCTGACGTACAGCAAGAGACAGCCCCAGCTGAGATCCCTGCTCTGAAGAACTCAGTCTAAATAGATGAGCCAAAGGGTGGGAGGGGAAACCTTGCCCGGTGTCAGCTGGGAATAGAATCCAGGTGTCCTGACACTCAGGAGAGAGTTGAACTCACTGGATCACACGGCCCCCCTAAAGCGTTCTCCCCTGACGTGTGTGGGTCTCTTTCCTTAGCTGATGTGACCCTTGACCCTGACACGGCCCACCCTCACCTGAGCCTGTCCCTGGACCGCCGGAGCGTGAAGCTGGGCGAGCGCCGCCAGGACCTGCCTGACAACCCCAAGCGCTTCGACTCTGACTACTGCGTGCTGGGCTCGCAGGGCTTCAGTGCGGGGCGCCACTACTGGGAGGTGGAAGTGGGGGGCCGGCGGGGCTGGGCGGTGGGGGCGGCCCGGGAGACAGCCCGGCGTAAGGAGAAGACAGGTGGCCCCTACCAGAAGCGGGAGATCTGGTGCGTGGGTGCCAATGGCAAGAAGTACCAGGCACTGACAGCCACGGAGCAGACGGCGCTGCCTCCTGGAGAAAAGCTCCGGCGCTTTGGGGTCTACCTGGACTACGAGCGGGGCCAGCTGTGCTTCTACAATGCTGAGAACATGGCCCACATCCACACCTTCAACGCCACCTTCCGTGAGCGCATCTTCCCCTTCTTCCGCATCCTGGCTAAGGGCACCCGCATCAAGATCTGCACCTGACGCACTCCCCCTGCTGCCTCAGGCCTCCTCCTCCGCTGGGTCCCTCCCCCTCCCAGATCCACCACTGCATGGATCCTCCCCTCCCCTGTCTCGTCCCGGGATCTAGCACCGCACAGAGGCCTGGGGGAGGCCATCTCAGCCGGCCTGACATTCCAAAGCCTGCGTTCCCATCTCTGTTTCAAAGGGATTTGCTAGGTGGGTTTTCATGCCACTGGCAGGGGATCCCATCTGCTGTCTGCACAATGTGGGATTGTTCTTGATGGATCACTGTAAGCGCCCCCATCTGCTGTCCCGACGTAGGCCCCCATTACTCTTGCAGAACACTCACTCGTGTCTCTGGGCCAAGCAGGCAGATGTGAGCCACGCCGCAGAGGACCAAGGGCCAAAACCTGGCGAGGGAGCTCCGAGCAGCCACAGAAGCACTGGCCCCCTGTTGTGTCCCATGACAACTCAGGTTCTTTTGACTGTCCCCAGGGACATGGCCAACCAGATCTTGAATTTCAGTGGAACCATCAGCCCCACGGGAAGGATTCCAGCCTTGGTGCCATCCAGCATCCCCCCGCGAACCTGCTGGCATTCGGACCTAGGTCCAGACCATCTTTTCTCTTCTTTCACAGGCACAAGACCCCATTGCTCATCCCTCGACTGCCCAGTTCCATAATGCCATGTTCCCTTCCCTGCCGGTGTTACAACCAAGGACCTATAGAACCATCACTTCTCATCTCACCCCTCTTCTGTCCAGGCTCCAGAGCGCAGTGCTTTCCAGAATCGGCCCAGTGTCCATCTCGCCTCTAGTTCTTCAGTCCTCTTGCTCTTCCATTCTTGGGCTTGGTCACCAGGTCTCCTCCAGAACCATCAAGCACGTCCCATGTTTAAGGCGTGATCCTGAGTCTCTACACCCCATTGTCACCACCCCGGTGGCCCTGCACGGTTGCATTCATAGATATCCAAAATTGCTTGTGGTGCTGAGGCAGAGGGGCAGCTTCCTTAGTAAGCTGAGATGCTACAAGAGACTCACCGGCTAAAATGTCTGGCAATGCCAAGAATCACGTGGGATGCATCCGTTGCAAGCCCCATTACTCAGAGAATCCATCTCTCGCCTAGGCCTCCTCCAGCACTCTCTTGAGGGTTGGGTATTTATTTTATTTTTTCTCTGAGCTGCCTCCTCCCCCTTGCTGTTGGGTTTCCAACAACCCATCCGTCTCCCCACTAGAAAGACACTGCCCGTACCTGCTGTGTGTTGAGGGTTGTTTTGTTGTTTTGGGGTTTTTTTCTGTTGACGTTACAAAGCTAGTATGAAATATTTTTGGCTAAAATGAGAGTTAAATGGAGATTTAGTTTTTTGAAATGTTATAATAATAATTAATAATAAAGAGACGATTGTACAGTTTAGTCTCTGCCTCTTCAGTCCGTCCTTGGCTGGAGCTGGGGGAGAGGTTAAATCCAAAAGGGGTTTTGGGAAGGATGTTGAATTGGTTTCATAGGGTACAAAATGGAATCTAGGAAGTGCCAGATTGGATCAGACAAAGCCTTGTCCTGTCTTTGACCATGGCCAACAACAGATGCCTCAGAGAAAGGGGCCAGGATCTCATAACCCAAGCCCTGTAAATCTGTCATGCCCTGGCCTCAAACCTATCCTGCAGGGAGCCCCCTAGTACGTGCAGTCCCCCAGGGCAGGCCATGAGGGCCTCTGACGCTCTTGGGTTGAGTCTTCAGGCTCCAGCAATCTGTGTTTCTCACCCTGGCTCTCAGCAGCATGCCAAGCTGAGATCAGAGCCTTGAGGAAGCAAAGTCAATGGTGAGGATCTGCTCTGAGGCAAGGGGGCTTTTATTAGTCACCTGGAATCAGCAGCCATAGATCCCAGTTCTCGGTTGTTCCTCACTTCTGTTCCCAGAATCCACCTTAAGACACAGTCATGTGTCTCCTGCCTTTGTTCCTCAGCTAGGGTATTTTTGCTCGGGGTGTGCTTTAGTCATTGAGCTTCCCCTCTTCTCTTGTCTCGTCTTCCACCCAGTGACGGCAAGGCCTTACTCAGGAAGTAGGCAAGGGAGGAACTGTACGCAGCACTTCGGAGCACCAGCTTCATGCTTTAGCCACTGGAGCATCTTCTCTGACGGGGGGGGGCTAGTTCAGGAAAGTACCTAAGCAAAATTTAAGATAACCAGCTGCTTCAATCTCACTGACCGGGAGCAAATGTTTAAATACTTTCCTATATCAAGGACTGCCACAGGGTGAGAGCTGGGGTCTCCCGGCAAAGAGACGTGTTTGATCATTGAGGAAGGGACATGGAAAGCAAAGGGCTAAAACTAATGCTGGGTTGGTATTTTTCACATGAAGACTTTGTCATACAATGGCCTCCCTCTGCCCCCCTTCAGTGACTTTTTTGGTGAAAAATTTTAATGGTTTTGTAGAAGAAAACAGTTGGGTTTTTTCCCCATTATTTTGTTATAAATATTTGTCCCCCAACCATGACCATGCAAGCCCCAGTCGCTGGCAAGCCATGGGTGGCTGCCGCCCGGCTGCAACCTGAGCACGGGCGGCTGCAGCCCCAGCAAATTGGGACCGGGCAAACCGTGGGAGGCTGCAGCCAGTTCCTGGCCTAGGAGTCAGGAAGTTTCTGTGACCTCGCTGATGAGGACACACTCCCCTGACCCAAGGAGAGCTGTGTGGACATGGGCCACTGGTGGCTGAAAGTCGACGTGTTGACAAATTTCTGCAGTGTAGACAAAGCCTCAGTGGCCCCAGGTTAAGATTTTCACGAGTGCTGAGTGTTGGCTTAACTCTGCTCCTGCAGAAGTCAGTGACCATTGTCCCAGCTGCATCTCTGACCCTCCCCTGTGCCTCTCCAGCCACTCCCACAAGTGCTGGGGGTCCTGTCTTTACCTCCTTGGGCTGGAATCTTAAGGGTTTCAGCTGGCCATGGTCAGGAACAGATTCCGTCTCCCAGTGCATTGTGGGAGGGGTTTTTTAAAATCTCCTTCCTCTGGCATCAGAGCTGGAGCTGGGACATGGCTGCGGGTGAGGGGGGTGCTGACAGCTCCTCCTGCCTGGAGGAGTTTCTCCAGCCCCCATGCCCCAACTGGGGCAGGGTGCTTCTCTGGCCCTGGGCGCTCAGCAGGCCTAGGGTCACAGTGGAGGGGTGGGGTAGAGCGCTCCTCTGCCCTGGGGCTGAATTACCTCTCTCTCCCTGCCGCAGCTCCCAGGTTTGAGGAGCATTGTCCGTTCCTACCACGGCTGGAGGAGCTCTCTGCCCCAGCCCGGGGAGGAACTGTCTTTTCCCCCTGCCTCATTGTAACAACCCCCTGACTATACTGAACAAATTGGATCCCCGGGGGTTTACTGTGCTCTACGGAAAATCACCTAATTAATGCCACTTATTCCAGAACATAGTCAAGGAACACTGGAGACTGGCTACAGCTTGTCGGCATTGACTCAACCAAACCCCATGTATCTGGTCAGCATAACAGGAAACATGTCACCTAATTCAACAAATCGCCATCTGAGCTTCAGTTTATTAATTATCCTGCAGATTTAAATGTATCTAGTATTAACCCAAAATGGAAGAGAGATCCCCAGAACTGCATATGGCTGTTATTCTCGTGGGGCTAAGATGCAAGATCCAGCAGGCTGCACAAAGTTGGTCCGGACCGCTGCTAACACCCAGGGAGAGATTTGATGCTTAGATAGCCTCATTTCAGGCTTAGCCAGTGCACAGGGTCTTAGGCTTATGCATAGAGCTAAAACACATGCTACTTAGCACAACTCATAGGGATCAACACCAGCTACAAATAGCAGATTTCAACAACACTAAGAAATTTAACATCAACTGCAAACACAGCAGCATTAACTGCTTAGTAAGTCAGCCTCAGTTGCCGAGAGTGTTTTCTTTACAGAGCAACTTTCACCCATTCTTCTCTTTTGCACTAACAGCTTCAAACTGGCAGCTCAGGGCCCAGCTGCAGCTTATATTGCCAGGAGGAGGACCTGGTTGAAAACTGACTGTCCTGCTGGGTGAGGAAAATTCCCTCGTTCCTGATTGGTCAGCATTCCCAACTTTGATTGGCTCTAAGTGAGCCTCACTGATTGGTCAGCTTTTTCCACCAATCCAGGACATGCTTTTTGATCCCAGGCTCCTGCCCTAACATACTTAATCATTGCTCTGCCCCTCAGGGTCCATGGGTGCTTCCGTCCCTCCTGTTCTCTGCCTCTGGCACCTAACAGTCGAGTCTCCTGAGGGCTGACGCTTGGGGCTCGTTCCAGTTGTTGGGTGGAGTGGGGTTGGTGTTGGTAGCTGGTGAGATAGGGGCCGCCTGCATGATCTGGTGGGCTCTGCTAGCCTCTGTGGCTATTATTGCCAAGCCTAGACTGGGTGCCTGCCTGGGTTGCTGCACCCTGGGGGCCAGCTGTGCTTACCCAACAGGGCCAATCAGGCTTGGCACCAGCCAGCCCGCCTGTTAGGAGTGCTATCCCGCAGTAAGCACAAACGAAGAGAGGATTTGCTCCCCCACCTAGGAGCAACGTAAGAGAAAAATCAATAATTTTTAAACCTATGCGTGGCTATGTTACTGAGAGGTTTGCCATCCCTTGGTGGAGACCCCAGCTAGGACCCTCTCTACTCCAGCCGTCTGGGATCAGCAGCTGGGCCTGGGCCACCTACTGCTCATCTACAGCACCCACCACGTGCCTCATTTCTCAGGAGTGACTCTCTTTATCCCTCCTCCAAGGGCCTTTGTCTCAAGTTTTCTGGGCTTTTGAGTCTCCTGTGTTTACAGATTGGGACAAACTGGGCCCAGGAACTGGGTAGGGAGTTGGTGGGATGACCTCAAGGGGAATAGATCTAGCATTGTTCCTTAAGTGCCGTAGAAGAGGGGCTACCATCCACAGCCCTGGTTTGTTTTCCTGCCTGCATGTAGACAGACGTTTTGTAACCACCCCAACATTTAACCCCTGGTGTCCAGATAGCAACCTCCCCTTACAGCAAACGGACACACAGCCCTTATAATTATTCATGCTGTGAGCAGAGGGGCAGCTGAAAGCAATGCCCTAAACAGTCCAATTCTGAGGGCCTACGCGACTCTTTCAAGAACTCGGGCAGAGCAAGGATTCCAACCCAGGTCCACAGCCCCCGGGCCGTCCTTCCTCTGAAGTCCCAGCTCTCATAGACGGGCCCCGGATGGGAAAGATGACACACAAACAAGCCCAAACCTCCAAAATGTACTTTTTATTGGCTTTTTTTTTTTTTTTTTTTTACACAAAGACAGGCTGGGACCTGCAGCCAGGCTCTCATCTGGTCCCGATGGTGACCTGCCAGACACGGACCAGGTTATCTGTGTACCCGGCAAACAGCGTCTGGGGGAGGAGAGAGGAGATGCGTCAGTAACGGGATGGCTAGAACCAGCCTGGGAACAGATCGGCCTCGGAAGTAACAGCCAGGCTGAGGGCCTGTGCCTGGGAGGTGGAGGGGCTCAAATGCCAGGACCCAACCTGGTCGCTGGACTGGAAAGTAGAAGTGGGGTGTGGTGGGGGGGCGGGGAGAAGGGGCTAGGCCTCAGAAAAATCAGGGGGATGGAGGGATGGCATTCTGGGGATGGCCAGGACACTGGAGGGTGTGGTGGTTGGGAAGGCCTGGGTTTCATGGTATGGGGGCGGGGAGACAACAGGAGCCAGAGGCAAGAAAGGAGCGATGTGAGTGTAAGGGGAGTGACTCACGGAAGCATCCCTTCCCTCTGCCCTGCACTGATGTATTGGTCCCAGCCCTTTTAAGATTCTGCCCTGGTGCAGAGTCCCTGTCCCCACCCGCACAAGGGAGGCGGGATGTTAAAGGGCCAGGGGTGCCCCCCCATACCTGTCCATCTGCAGACCAGGCCAGCGAGGTGCACTGGGGCGGCTCAGCTTTGCTGCTGGTGCTGATAACCTCCTGCTTCAGCTCATCCACGATGATCTTCCCCTCCAGGTCCTGCGGGGGGAGGGGGTCAGAGCAAGGACCCTGCTAAGCTGCGGTGACCCGGGATCCCTGCCACTGGGAAGGCCGCAGCCTCCCTGCCCAGCCACGCCCCCGCTCAGAAACAGCCTCTGGATATCCGCACGGAGATGCAGTCAGATGGCATGGAGTGTTTCATCACCGCACGGCCTTTGCCTCCCCCGGGGGCTGCAGACCCACAGGTACCAGTTCCCGGCCCCACACCACATCCCACCGCCCCATGGCGCACTGCAGATGCAGCAGGGCCCCCAAGATCACTACAGGGGAGGTGTCTCCTCTATGGGAAAATCCAGGACCTATTCCCTGGGGCAGAAGTGACCCACAGGGGTGTGTCCCCTATAGAAACAAGGGGCACAAAACCAAGGAAGAAAACTCTCAGGGGTCTATTCCCTATAGGAAAGCCCTGTCCCCTGTATAAAGGAAACACAGCAAACATGACCTCCCAGAGGCGCATCCTCTACATACACCCAGTCCCTATAAGAAGGAGGCAGAAGTGGAATGAATCCCTGTGCCCCATGGATATAGAGATAGGAACGGCCCCTAGAGACCCCAGGCCCTGCAATCTGTGTAAAAAGGAGCACAGAGGGGGCGTCCCCATAAAACCCCTCCCCTCCCAGCAGGGGGTGACCGCTCACCCAGATCTTGATGCTGGGCCCGGTGGCGGCACAGAGCCAGTAACGGTTGGGGCTGAAGCACAGGGCGTTGATGATGTCGCCGCCGTCCAGCGTGTAGAGGTGCTTGCCCTCATTCAGGTCCCACAGCATGGCCTGGCCGTCCTGGGGGGCAGGGAGAGAGCACGTCAGACAGAGGAAGAGGTTCCCCCTACACACACAGCCGGCCCCACGACCAACTAGCGAGCAGCCTGGGGAGGAAGGCAGCAAATGTTTAACCTGAGGCAAAGCACCCAGAGAAAGGGTTCCTAATATTTATTATTGCCTGCCATGTACTTCCCAGATGCCCAAAGAGAGTCCCTGCTCCGAGAGCCTCTCAGAGGCGAGAGGAAGGGGAGGAACAGAGAGCTTTGATCCGAAACCAGCAAGCTTCCCCACAGGCAGAAGTGGGTCCATCTGGACAGGGGCTCAGTGGCAGCAGGAGACTGGAAGCACTGATGAAGGGGAAGATCTCAGAGCTTGGAAAGCGGTCGCAAGAAACCTGAGCTGGATCCGACATCGGACGGGGAGGCAAGAGAGGGGTCCAGAGTGCGGATCAGACCAACAGACGAGGAAAGGGGGATTCAGCAGCCCCGCGCTGAAGGGATCAGTGGCACATCTCTCGGTCACGGAGGAGATGCCTGTGAATAATAAGGGAGCCCCCGGTCCCTAAAAAGCTCCTAACGTAAGCAGAAGGCAAGAAACGACTGGCGGATTCAGGAAGAGCGCAAGGAAGCCACGATCAGCGTGACAGGTGACGCTCTCAGCACAGCAGCTCCTAACACTAGTATCAGTGGCTGAATTCAGGGGAATCCCAGTCGATCCAGGGAGAGCTGGGTGGGGACAGCTCAGAAACAGCCTCTGGGTTTCTGCACGCAGACGCAATCAGAAACTTGACAGGTTTCGTCACTGCTCAGCCCCGCTCCCACAGATGGGCAGCAAGAGAGACATGTACAGAGCCAGAAAACATCCCACAGCCTCCCAGGCTCTCTCAGAGGCGAGATCTCTGGGTGGAAGGGACGCAGCACGCTGCCCCGATGCAGCGCAGTCTTTCCAGCGAGCATTCTGGCGCCAGACACGCAGCTGCGCCGTCAGCGAGTGCCCACAGCCCTTTGGTTGGGAAGGAAGCTCAGCTGAGATCTGCGACCCCTCAAGGCCGCCAGAACCCAGGGAAGACAGACACTTCGACCCCCACTCAGTCCCAGCTCGGCACTCGAACCGGGCTGGGAACGCACCTTGCCACCGGAGGCGCAGAGGGAGCCGTCGGGGGAGACCGTCACGGTGTTCAGGTAGCCGGTGTGCCCAATGTGGTTGGTCTTCAGCTTACAGTTGGCCAAGTTCCACACCTGGGGGGTGGGAGAAGAACATCACACGATCAGCAGAGAGAGAGAGTTCAAGGTCAAAAGAGACATCCCCCCGCCGATCATCTCGTCTGAGCACCAACATTTCCCAGGCCATCGACCAGCTGAAACCCCAAAGCATGAGACTTTAGGATCAGCCCACCCAGGGGCCCCTTCCTGTCGCTTTTACAGCCTCAGCAACATAGTAGCGGAGTGGCCACTTCTTCTGGGACCAACCCCCGTCCCCTAGAACAGGGCAGCAGGCCACAGAGAGGAGTCATGAATCCCCAGCAATGAAATCTCCCCTCCACCATCCAAAAGCAGCCAAGGTATCATCCACCCCCAGCCCCAGGGTAACCTAGGCGCTGTGGGAAGATAAAGCCAGGATTGAGAGGGACAGCATGAATTCCCAGGCATCTCTGCTCAGATCCTCACCGCCCTAGATGCCACCGCAGGGAGTAAGCCCCACACAGCCCGGCGTGGGAAGACAAATGATCACTGCCTGGGCAGAGACCCACCAACCGTCCATGCCCTTCCCCGCAAGAAGCAGCCTCCAGCCAGCAGGAGGAACCGACCCCCCCACAGGATGCCACAGCCTCAAACCCACCTTCACCAGCTTGTCCCAGCCGCAGGAGACAATGATGGGGTTGCTGCTGTTGGGGGAGAAGCGGACGCAGGACACCCACTCCGAGTGGCTCTCGTCCTGGGGAGGGAAAGGCAGGTGATTTGGGGAGGGGGTCAAACAGCATGTGACCTCAGAGACCCTCCACCCAGAGCTCTGCCCTCACACACCACCCATCTCCCCACACCCTGGGGGCTCTACCCCACCAGCCCTTGGCTTACAGCCCCCCCCACCCCCGAATTCCCCACTAACCAGGGATCTACTGACACCCCATGTGAGCTGCTGCCCAAACCCCCCGCCCAGGGCTCTGCCGGCTCTCCTGCATCCCATCATAATTGCAGGACATGTCGTCAGGCCCCGAGGGGTCGGCAGACGTGTCAGATCTAATCATTGGGACTGGGAGGGCGGCACTGGTGCCCCGGATCACCTGCCAGATGGGAGGAGGAGCAGTTCCCAGCAGGGGGGACACAGGCAATTGCAGAGCTGGGACCCCAAGGGCTTTTCTCCAGCTTAGCTCAGAGGGGTCTCCCCAGAGATCCAGGGAGCGTCTCTTCCACCAAGGCCATATAAACCCACCCCTTATGCAGAGAGGAAGGGGCACAGATCCCATCCCTCAACCCTTGTGAGCCAGCTGTTCGCCAACAACCCCCTGCCCTGCAAGACTTCGGAGGCCCATTCCCCCCTCCTCACCACCACCAGAGCAGCAGTCCAGCGGGTTCACGTTCAAAATGTAAGTGGGTCTTTACCCCGGACCAAATCTGAAGAGAAACAGTAGGAGCACAGGACAGATCGGGACGCTTGGGTTCTAGCCCTGGCTCTGGGAAGGGAACGAGACTAGTGGGTTAGAGCAAGGGGGGGCTGGAAATAAGGACACCTGGGTTCTCTTCCTGGCTCAGGGAGGTGAGTGGGATCAAGAGCACAGACCTGACCCACCCCACCCCTCAGCAGCCCCCGCCCAAGGTCTCACCTGCACCGTGTACTTGCAGACGCCCAGGGTGTTCCAGAGCTTGATGGTTTTGTCCCGGGAGCCCGAGACGATCTGGCGATTGTCGGACGAGAAGGCCACGCTCAGCACGTCCTTGGTGTGGCCCACGAAGCGGCGGGTGGTGGTGCCTCTGCAGGGGGAGAAGCACCCCATAGTCACTCCCAGCCCGGCTACGGGAACCTCCCCTTGCATCTCACTGGCCTCCCTCCCGCTAAGGAGCGGGTCCTGTTCCCAAGCCCCACGGAGAAACATCCTCTTTATCCTCCACAGAGAGGAGCAAAAGGGTGGTGGTAATATAAGGGGATCCCACTGAGTCAGAAGCACATGCCAGGGACCAGGACGGGAACCAGCTGGGACACTGAGGAAGGAAGAGGACCCAGCAGTGGAGGCAGCTCAGCCAAACGCAAAGAGGACTGGGGTGGAGCAGAGGAAGAACCAGACAAGAGATTCGACAGCGGAGGTAGGGACTGCAACGTCTCCCTTGCGGGGTGACGAGAGGGATAAAAGCCAGATCAGTGCTCCATACCTCCCCATCTCTCCCACTGTCCCATCATAATTGCAGGACATGTCATCACGCCCCTGGGGGATCGGCAGACATGTGTCATATCTAATCATTGGGACTGGGCAGAGAGGGGATGCCTCAAAAAACCTGATGCCCCAAAGGCTGGAAAGCAGGGACATTCAGCCACTGGGTAGATCCAGTCCCTTCCACACAGAGCAGCTGCGAGGAGCAGGGCAGACAGGTCATGGGGCTGGGAGGAGCCTGTTCCACTCTGCCACTCATAGGAACCTCTCCCCTCCTCCAGGCAGGCTCCAGCTCTGCCAAGAGTGCCCATCCGATAGCCACAGCACCCCAGTACTCACGTGGTGAGGTCCCAGAGCCGCAGGGTGCCGTCCCAAGAGCCAGAGAGAGCGAACTGCCCGTCCGAGGAGATGACTACGTCGCTGACAAAGTGAGAGTGGCCACGCAGGGCGCGCTGCGGGATCCCGTAGTTGGTCTCATCCCGCGTCAGCTTCCACATGATGATGGTCTTGTCTGCAGGGAGAGTCCAAGTCAGCCAGTCGCCTCCCTAATGGGGCATTTCCTCCCGGGGGGTGGCCTAACCGCCCTGGGAAGGGGAGCCTGCCATTCCCAAGCATTGCCCTGTGACCATTCCCCCCTCCGTGCCATCCTGAGCGTCAACTGAGGAGACCAGTCACTGTGGCCAGTGCCAGGGGCTAAATACACCATAGCCTGTTCCCCACTGTGCCCCTCAGCCAGCCAGTCCCCCCAGCTCAGGGCTAGGTTGAAACCAGGAGAAAGGTCTTGTATCCCACTTCATCTGCCCCCACACCAAGCTGGGGCCAGACTGGAACCAGTGCCCACTAGAGAAGAAAACTCCTGTGTCCTGTTCTTTGAGTTCCTCCCCATTTATGACCAGACCAGTGACACCTAGAGGAGAAAGACCCCACATCTCTGTCCTCCTGACCAGGGACAGGATGAAAGAGAAAAGGACCCATCGCTCATCCCCCAGTTTTTATAACTATGGGCTCCTCTTGAGCCCCCCAGAGCCCAAGCTCTGCTCACGCTCCTTCCTGGCATCCCATCTTGCAAAACGTGTCGTCAGACCCCGCAGAGGGTCAGTGGACGGGCGTCAGGTCTAATCAGTGAAGCACTGGGATGGGTTACCTAGGGAGGTGGTGGAATCTCCATCCTTAGAGGTTTTTAAGCTGCGGCTTGGCAAAGCCCTGGCTGCGATGATTTAGCTGACGTTATTCCTGCTTTGAGCAGGGGGTTGGAGTAGATACTGCCTGACGTCCCTTCCAACTCTAATATTCTATGATATTGATGCTCTAACAGGGATGCCCATGGGGACCCACAAAGGGCAGGGGATGTGCCCAAGCCAAGCCCCCGGTGGGCACCAACAAACTGGGTCACTTCTGCCCGTGGCGGCTCAAGGCAGAGGGGAGCCAGGCTTGGAAAGCCCCAATACTGCCCCTGTGGCTTCATCAGATACGTTCCCCCTCCCCTTACACTGAGATCCCCCCATGGTATTTAGGTCTAAAAACTCTCCCTGGTTCCCCTCCTACATACTTATCTAAGGTCCTTATGTGCCACCCCCTGCCCAATTTCTGTATTATCCAAGCACCTCCCACTGGATTCCCCCCCCAGTCACCCCCTCCCCCCCAAGAGATGGGAAACTGGCCCCATCACCACGGGGGAAACTGAGGCCCAGGGGGCCACGGCCCCTTTTGCCGAGCGCTGCGAGGAGCCGTCTGCCGGGCGCCTGAGGACACACACGCCCCAGGTGGGGAGGCCACAGGTGGGACGTGCCACCTGACAGCCACATCCACGGGGGGCCCAAAGTGGCACGTTGGGGGGGGGTCAGGCATGGGGGGTCTGAACCCAGGTGTCCAGGGCCCTAAGTGCAACAGGCCCCCCCAGTTAGTAAATTTTACCCCTCCCCCAGCACATTACTCACACCACCCCTCCCCCCCACTCTCCCCAAACCACCCCTTCCCCCTCACGTCCCCCCAATATCTGGACCCCCCTTCCCTCCCCCCAGTTCCATGGCATGGCCCCGCCCCCCAGCATGACACTGGCTCCACCCCCCCATTTGTCAGTGGTTCTCCATGAGCCCCCATGGCTCAGATGGTCCCACCCTCGCCCTGCCCCACACCTGCGGGACTTGGTCTCCCCCTGGCTCCCTCCCCCCCACTGCGAGATGGAATCTTCCTCCGCTTCCCCCCCCTCCAGTGACACAGACCTCCGGGAGACTACGAAATGGTCTCTCCCATTCCCCCCCCAGCACATGGGGGATGGAGCCTCCCATCGCACCACACTGGGTTCCATTCGCCCTCCTCCCCGGCGAGCGCAGCCTGACAACGCCGCCCCCCCCAGTGGATTCGCCCGCGGCGGCGGGGTTGGTCTGGCCCGCGGGCGGCGCTCACCGCGCGAGGCGGACAGGATCATGTCCGGGAACTGCGGGGTGGTGGCGATCTGGGTCACCCAGCCGTTGTGGCCCTTAAGGGTGCCGCGCAGGGTCATCTGCTCCGTCATGGCGGCGGCGGCGCGGAGGGCTCAGCTCGAGCGGGGAAGGAGGATGGAGGCGGATTCGGCGGCGGCGGCCCCGGCCTGCCCCGTCCTCTCGCTCAGGAGCGGCCCAGAGAGAAAAGGAAGCGCCGCCTTCCCCCGGAAACGGAAATAGCCTTCAGTTCCCTGGGCCCTGCGCGTGCGCATGCGCCCCGTGCGGCAAGATGGCCGCCGGCAGGAGGGTCGCAATATGCTGGCGGCCGGGTGGGCGTTCAATAGGGCCGCTTCATTCGCCCAGTGGATCCAATATGGTGGCGCCCGTAGATGGCGACATTTCTGAGGTAACGTCATCTTCGTTTAAGAAATCCAATATGGCGGCGCCCATGGGTTAAGCCAATGTAGATTGGTACCCGTATGGGCACAATATGGCGGCCGGCATATGGAATGTATCCTGGGGAAATGCCCGTATGTTCTTCCGCCGTACTGGACATGTGGACGCCATGGCGGCGGCTATGGGAGAGACTACAGCGTGGCGGCGGCCATGTCTATGCCTTGTCCGTACAGCTCTTTCTGTCCCACCTGTCCAGTGCAGAGAAGGGGCGGCTGAGACAGCTGCAGGCTGGGCCCGGGTGGTGGCGCTGGCTGGGTAAAGGAACTGGGGTTTTAACTTTTAATGCAGCGTCTTGAATGATGCAGAATCTAAGCACCAGGGATCCCTAAAGATTTAAAAGCCAGGATCTGGCTGTAAAGCACGTTTGCTTGTATAATCCCCCCACCTTCATTTGCACCCCACCCAAACCAGCAGGTGTGACCCCAACATCAGCAAGCACGATGCCTGATTTATGATTATGATTGATTATTTTGCAGGCACGTAGGTACTGGCACCCCGGATTATGTCCACGCTGGCAAGAGCACAAAATGGGACAGATGAGCCTTTGAATCTGCATGCAGAAATCCAGGAATGTGCACCTAGAGCCCCCTGTGTGCAGAAACGTCTAAATTTGCATTGACTTCCCTCCTCACGCACACACTGGTAGAGATGAACCAATTAATTTGCTACATCAACCCCACCATTTCCATGCACAACCTCTTAAATTTGCACTGACAATCATGCAATTTAGTATAAGATAGTCTGTGATTTTATACTAGCAAATTTTGGACATATTAACACCAACACTTAGCACAGGTGAGCTGAATTTCATGCATGAACACTAAATTGTGTACAGGCCCTCCCTCCACACAAATAACCCTCCTTTAACTCCTGCACCTCCCGTTTGTCACACCAACTCCCCTGAACTTACATGTGTTAATCTCTAAGTTTATATGCCTATGTAGGCACCCTGTACTTCAGGGGCCTTGGAACTTAATTGCGAGTTATAGTCTTCCAGGATCTTCCCATCTGTAAAAGTCCCAGTTTAGTTCCAAGGCCCCTGAAGTACAGGCTGCCTAAACCTACAACTCTGCATTCAGTCAGGGCCTTAGGGTTTCAAATGCCAAAGTGTGGTGGTGGTGGTTGTGGGGAGGGAGGGCTACAGATACAAATTTAGTGTGATATACATTCATATTAAAGGTTTTGTATGTGATGTGTTTTTTGCCATTCAGGATTTAACATTCAGAGTTTTGCAGGTGAAATTTTCGGGGTGAGACACAGGCACATGCAGATCCAGGGGTTGCTATGTCAACATTTGGAATTTTATACTGTATGTGCCAATGCAAGATGGAACATTGGAGAAACAAGGTGGGTGAGGTAATATCTTTTATTGGTCCAAGATCTGCTGGTGAGAGAGACACGCTTTCAAGGTTAAACGGAGCTCATCTTCTGCCCAGACCTGAAGTAGAGCTTTGTGTAAGCAAGAAAGCTTGTGTCGCTCATAAGCAGATGTTGGGCTAATAACAGATATTAACTCACCCACCTTCTCTCTAATCTCCTGAGACCAATATAGCTACAACACCACATCTTACAATAGATTAAAAGCTGGACATTTCCTATGTGCAGACTTGGGATTTTATGTACACTTAGGAAGTACCCCCCACACTTTTGCATGTAGTTCCAGGCTCCCACATACACCCACTTTCAGTATTAGGGACTAAATTTGCATGTAGAAATTTGCTATATTTGGGTAAAACCAAACGGGTGAACATTTTCGTAGGTTTTTTTGAATTTTTTTTTTATTGATTCATATAATTTAGCTTCCTTGAAATTGCCCTGAAGTGTTAAGCAACCAGGCAGATTCAGTGTTTTGCATATCAATACTAGAATGGTCTGATAACTGCGGAGCTGGATGGGTGTAGGTGAGAGTTCATTTACATCAAGAGCAGAGATCTCCCATAATGCAGTGCATCCCTGCCTTGCCAATCCCAGAGTTCAGTGCGGTTCCTGCTTTGGAGCTTGGTTCTCCATTCTTCATGCTAATTCTTGTTCCATCTTCTATGTAAATGAGGCTCCAGTTCTCCATTCCATGTGCTAATTGAGATGCCTCTTTTTACATCTTCTATGTAGATGAGGCATGGGGAGTTGTCTCACTCCTATCACCCTTGTTGGGAGGGTTTTAGGTGTGCCTTCCACAGCCTTTTCATACCTTTTGTTTCTGGTTCAAGCAAAGGCTGGGGGGGGATTCAGGTGAGCCAGAGAGAGAATAGGGGTTTTTCACCCTGGTTCCCCAAGAACACAGAGCTGCCAGGTAACAGGCGATATGGATTAACTACAGTGATGGGAGACCCTGTACTACAGAGTTAGGCTGATGCAAGCCAGTTTACGTCTATGGAAGTATCTACATTTAAATTTTGCTCACCGCAACGTAACTGCCACACTGTGCTGACTTAATAACGCCACCTCCACTAGTGGCGTGGAGTTAAGGTTAATGTAATTAGGTCGACGCGGCGTCAGCGTAGATACTGTGTTGCTGATACTGACTGTTTCTGGCTTTCATGAGCCCCACACTGACAATACAATCAATACAAGTGCTCCTAGTGAGGACATGCACCTCCGACACAAGGAGGAAAGTGTAGACAGGCACAAGCGATGTAATTACTGCAGTGGCGTACTGTGGGTCTCTAGGAGATTCCAGCGCCAAGGGCCAACACTTACTTTTGCGCACCCCCCACCCCCGACTGGTGACAGCAGGGGATCTGCAGGCCTTTTTCCCATTTCCGCCCCCCCCCCCCACACACACACTGTCCCACGCTGTGGGGGTGGCAGGGAGCGGGAGTGCTAGGGACAGATGCCCCCAGGCCACTTGGCGGCGGGCGGAGTGTGACTGGCTCTGCCCCAGAGCCCTGCTTTTGGCTGCCTGGCTCCTGCACGGCCGGGGTTCCTATGGCTCCCTCCTTGTGCCCTGTGCGGGGACAAAAGGGCCAGGAGGACACTTGCTTTCCCCGCAGTGGGAGCCCTTGGCCGCCGGCAGGCCTGAGCTGGGGTTGACGTGGCCACCAGGAATGTTAAAGCCGCCTGTGGCAGCAGAGGACAGCACCTCCACATCCCAGGAGCATTGCCACCCCATCCCACCCGCTCAGTATGCCACTGAATGGCTGTATGCCAATGTAAATTAAGTTGAGTTAATTTGGTAGTATAGACGTGGCCTCCGTGTTCACACTGAAGCAGCACAGCTGTAGCTCTGCAGCTGTAGGGTTTAAATGTAGACATAGGCTATGTGGTTAATTTTGACAAATTCACAAATAATTTTGCTTTATCGGGGGAAGAAAAAGCATTTTCAGCAAAAAAAAACACCCTCAGTTTTAATCCTGAACTTATGCACAGGATCAGCCTGCAGTTTGATCTTTTCTGGGGTGGGGGAGGCTGTGTTAGTGAGAGAATTCTGTGGCACATCCCTAAACTTGATGGTATTTTTTATTAACTGTGGTGAAAAACCACAGGGCCCATCTCTTCACCCTTCTGCTGCAGAAGTTATGCCTGGCTGTTTGTTCTGGTGTCTCTGCGGAGTTGCCAACTTTCAGAAAGGTTTTGCAAGGAGCAATTCTGCAAAGAAGGTAAAGAGCTTGAGGAAAACTAGGTCCCCAGTTACCGGAGGTCTCATTGTGCAGGGAATTTATCCATACCACCTCTCAGGCTATTGGGCTGTGTCTTTGGGGAACTGGGTCCTGGGAGCTCAATAAACATTCTCTCACTGATATCAGTGGAAGTCTGATTTACAGGAATTGCCATTCTTTATCAGACCAGCCATTCATCCAGTCTCCTCTCTTTGATAGCGGCCAGCTGCTTCAGAGGAAAAGGCAAGAAACCTGAAACAGCAATGGACAATACTGAAATTACTTGCCAATAGAGCACTTTTCTTTCTAATATCAGGCACATAAGTCCAGATCTTCACAGGTATTCAGGTATTTGTGTCAAATTCCTACTGAAATTGGGATCTGGGTCTTCGTGACTGAATTTTGCCTTATGTATAAGAACGACCATGCTGGGTCAGAGCAGCGGTTCTTCTAGCCCAATATCCTGTCTTCCAGGGGGGGCCAGTGCCAGCTGTTTTGGAGGGAACGAATAGAATGGGCAATTATTGAGTGATTCATCCCCTGTTGTCCAGTCCCAGCTTCTGGCAATCAGAGGTTTAGGGATGCCCAGAACATGGGGTTGTGTCTCTGACCATCTTAGCTAATAGCCATTGATGAACCTGTTCTCCATGAACTTACCTAGCTCTTTTTTGAACCTTGTTATACTTTGGGCCATGAAGCAGAAAGTCCCTTGTAGTTTTGACCCTGACTCTAACACTAATTGTTTTCATTATTTATAGTAATGATTAATTCTCCTTTGACTCCAATAAAACTCTGACCTCAGTAATGACTGTGGCAGTTGGTTTCAAAGGTTGATTGTGAAAAAGTTTGTCCTCTTATCAGTTTTCAAATAGCTGCCCTCAAAGTTAATTAGTTTCTCTCTTTCTCCTGTTGTATGAGAAAGAGGAAGTGGCTGTTAAGGTGGCTGAGAACATTGTGGAGAGGCTGAAATTAGAAGTATTTTTCTCCAGGATTCATCAGGTAGGTGATCTTTGTTCATCTGAATACCATCTAGTCTGCTTTTTCCTAGGTTTCCCTACACACTATGGCTTGTTCTTTAGATGAGCTGCTAATGTCAAATAGACTCTGGTCTTAGGACGTTTACAGATATACCATCAGTTTCTTTCTTTGCATTTAAATGAAGTTAGAAATATTAGCTTATGCCAGAGGTTATTCTGATTAGGACACTAGCATTCAGTTCTCAAGCAGAATTCTCCACTGTCATTAATGTAGATTTCTGCAGGAAGACTGATGAGATGTTATAGCTGCATGTAATGACATTCTATCTAGTTTTCCCTCGTGTATATTGCTAGGGGGAAGGATATATTTTACCTGCATGTGCTGTGTCAAGAGGGTTTTCAAATATGGGTGTGTATTGAGGGAAGGAGGATGCTTTCTCACCTTTTTCTCCAAGAATGGGTGCCCGGTGTGGAGTAGGAGATTCATTCCCTCACTCTCTTTGCAGCTGTATTTTCCCATATTTGGAATCTGGAGGTTCTGTTTCTATAACCTCCCATTAACAGAGGAGTGGGATGTGTCGGGAAGCTGTATCCATCCTTTCATGCTTCATCCACTGATTAGGAGTTTGAACTCCAGAGCCAAGGTTGGGAGGATTTTCATCCTGGCTTCTTGGCTTCTAACGATGATAGTAATTGGTATGATCATTGTGCCTGGCATAGACTGGGATTCCATTCTGCTAGGACTGTACAAACACAGGACAGAAAGTTGGCTCCTACTCAAAGAGTTTACAGTCTAAGTAATCCCAGGAGTGTAAGGAGAAGCACAGTCTCACTATCTTCAGTTTTACATCCTGGTCGGGGTGTGGGTGGTAAGTTAAATGTAGTGACCATTTGGAAGCTGCTCAGGAATATTATTTTTATATGGATCACTCAGTTTTCAACCTTCAAAGCAAATATAATAGGCATGGTGTTTTATGTAATATTCACTATACTTTCATCAAAATCACAGGCTGACACTCGCTTATTTCTGGTTTTTTTTCCTCCTATTGCCCAGAACCAACTAAAATGAAGACGAGACTTTTCTCTGTCTCCAGGAGCTCAGTAGGGAGCTCCTCCCTTCTTGATTCCACCATTATCTTCATTTCTTTCTTTCTTCACAAGTCGGACTCAGGTTAGTTTTTGGTGCCTCTTGTAAATGAAATATTAATTCCATGAAAAGAAAAGAAAAAATGAAATGTCCAAGTTTGAAGGGTTTGAAATGGACCAATGTTTTTGGAAAAAATGTTCATGAACTTTTAAAACAAAAATGTGACTGAATTTTTATAATAAAAACTGTTATTCGGATTGTTCATTTACTGAAAACTCAAGTACAAAGCCAGGTTCAGATTCCTTCTTACAGTGCTTACATGTCCTTCTGCTACTTGCACTCTCATGGTCTCACATTACAACAGGATGGTAGCCTTTAAGGGGTAGACAATGACAGAGGCTTTCAATTCTAAGGAACACCCTTTCTTCCCTCCTTCTCTACCTTAAAGAGAACAAGACAGCTGCAGCATGAAAGTGCCTGGAAGCTTAGGACCTGGGGGAAGGTAAGGGGAACGGGAATAAGTGAAGAGGCACAGGGACGTCATGTAAGAAATTTTTTCAGCATTTTGGAAAACACAAAACCAAACCCAAAAGCGAGTTAAAAATTGAAAAAATCCAATGATAGGGGTTTTTTTACTCGTTTTTCAAGCAGGTCTATTCTCAGGCATCTTGTCGTTACCTGTAGAAGGATAATTCTCAACTTGTCTTATTCTTGATATCTCCCTGTCACCCCTTTCTCTCTGTTTTGGTCATATGAAGTTTTTAATTTTCTCTCAGCTTAAATATCTGAAAGACACAAGCAGACCTTCTCTGCAAAGAGGAGCATGTTCAAATACAGCTTCTTTTCCTCTACTCTTCTCCAGTCAGGCCTCCCTTTGCTTCCATTTTCCATAATCTTGGAGTTGTCTTGGACCCTGGATTCACCTTCCACAGTTCATATCCTATTACATTGTATTGGATGTAGTTGCCTCAGCTCCATTTCTTTTGAAATCCACATTCACCCCTTATAGCTCCTATTTTTGCTTTCTCTGTGGTATCTCCTTTACCTATGTCCTCCGTAGGTGCCCTCTACAAAATCACTCAGCTGTAATGTGTAGTAAGAAGTGAGAGCTTAAGTCCTGCAACCTAGCAGAACAGACTAAGGCCGAAGTGGAAAAAGCCAAGTTAACAGAAGTCAGGCTGTAAATTTACGACCTGACTGAAATTGGCATGGAGAAAACACTGATACTGCAAACACACACATTTCCAAAACATTACTAATGTCAAAACATTACTAAAAATACATAGCAGATGCAGAAGGTACCAGAACACCTTAACACCAAAGAGATAAAAAGGGCAACCTGACCCCTAGAAATGACACTTTGATGGATAGAAATGTCTGATAAGGTAACAAACAGAGTTGTTTTGCCCAAATCATCCAATTAACAGTAGAGGGTGGTATTAGACTATGTCTAATGGCAACTACCTACGTCAAAGGGGGCAGAACGAAATTGTCCGTAACAGTGTATAAAAGAGGGTATCAGAGGGAACGATGTTGTCCAGCCTAGGGGATAATGGAAAGTCCCGCCATTGGGCCGAGTCCATTGCAAGGATGCACTCATATGTGAAGTAGACCTGTAGGTACTCTGCAGGTCATTTCTCATTGTGCCTGGAGTGCAATAAAACCTGGCCTGGGTGCCTTCGTTGCTCAGTGGTCGTGTCAATTCATTCGATCGTGAGTGCCATCTCGATTACCTATGCAGAGCTGGGACAGCACCTAAACAGAGACACAGGCACGTAGCCTACACTGATCACTAACAACCAACAACATAACGTTACCCCTATTGATGTGCGTGACTAGCCAAAAATTCAAGGTCTTGTAGGTTGTTCCAGGTGGGAGGAGCAATTGGTGACGGAGTCAGATATTTTCTTTGGTGCAATTTTGTTTATTTACAAAGAATGTACAAAGCCGTTTCTTTGAACACCAGGGGGACCAAAATAACAAGCAACAGTGTCCTTGATCACCGATCCAAGCCTATGTTAGCCAGCACCTTGGCCTAAAGCTTCTCTCAAGACTTCCCACAGGGCCATACACTGTGCTTCCATATTGTGTCTGCTTGGCTTTCTTTCTGCTTCTTTCTGGGTTGCTTGCTTTTCTAATATACCCACTAACCCACCTCTCTGCTCCAACAATACCCAGTGAAGCCATCCACCTACATATTTCTAATTTGTACATGGGCTTGCATGCACCTTTGTCCTATGTGGAGCTGCTATACTGGAGTCTGTTAGCCGTCCAAAATGGAAGGCGGTGGCTACACCCACCAGCCTCAGTGACACCACCTGAGGCCTTGTCTACACTAGAACCCGGGCCCACCAACTGGGGAAGAGGGAGGCAAAGAAGGAAATTGCCCAGGGGCCTGGCAATTTTACCAGGGCCTGGGCCATGAGCAGAGGGGTGAAATCTTTCCCTCAGCCACACCCCAGGCCTTGCCCCTGCCCCACTCACCACCATGTTCCTCCCCACCAACCTGCCTCCCTGCTTGGCCCCCCTCGTCTCTTTCACACCACCCTTTCCCCACTTGGCCTCCCCGCAGCCGTGTCCTCCCTCCCTGCTCAGCCCCCTTCGCCCCCACGTGCCTCCCTCCTCTCCTCCCCCACTTGCGCCCCTGCTGCTGCTCACCACCTCTCTCCTCCCTGCCCAGCCCCCCCAGCTGTCACTCATCACCTGGGGGAAGGAGGGGTGTGGAAGAGAGGAGGGGGACCAAGCAATGGGGGGGAAGCGACATGACAGCAATCAAGCCATCTGGGGGCCTGGGGCAGACTATGGGAGGGAGGTAGAAGGGACAGGGCAGGACTGTTCTGTCCTGGAGCCTGGAATTCCTGTCGGCAGGCCTGAAAATACCCCTCTGGGCAACATACGTTTTGCCAACATAACAGCTCATGTGCATAGCGCTATGTCAGTGGGAGACGCTCTCCCGCTGACACGGCTACTGCTGCTCGTTGAACTAATTTTATGTCAGTGGGAGAGCTCTCTCCTGTCAGTGTAACATGACTACACGAGCACTCTTACAGCGCACAGTCGGTACAGCTGCGCTGTGGTAAGCTTGTAAGTGTAGACATGGCCTAACCTACAAAAATTGTTCAGCCCAGCTTGTAATACAAGGTGGAGGGAAGGGGAAAGTAGTTGAAATCAGATTTATAATGGAAGCTCCACTATAAGACATCAAAGGGCCCAATTTTCAGATGTTGGATGCCAAACTTTTTATGAAAACAAGGTGTTTTCGAGAGGTCTCAATTAAGGCATCTAAAAACTGAGGCACCAAAAAAAATCACTTGTTGCTTTTTGACCAACATCTTGGCCATTAGTGTATAAATGTCATTTCAGGGAAGGGACTTTTTCAACTGAAAATTATCTGTCAGGGTTGTTCACAAAGACACTGTTTGCATATGCAAACATTAGCTTCCTAATGTACAAAAATTTGGATATCCAATATTGTGGATTTAAGCTTTTGGGTGTAGAACTTTGGGCCTCTGAGTTAGAGGCTATGTTTGAAAACGTGGATCTTAAAATTATAGCGGAAAGTACTCTGGCCAAATATTGCACGCAAGGGTTAATACTTCTTAGCTCTTTTTTCATCTGCATATTTCCAAACCCATCAAAAGAAGGTGATTCTTACAAATGAAGCAACTGAGGCATAGAGAGGCAAGCTTGTTGCCCAGGTTCCCACAGAAGCTAGTGACAGAAATAGGGCTAAACCCCTGCATGCCTGAGTCTATGGCTAGTCGCCCATGCAGTGGGCCGTGCTACCTACCAGCTGCAGCTATGCAGCTCTCACTGAAGTTACTGAGGATTGTATGTGTGTGCATCTGAAGGCAAAATTTGATCTGCAATTTTTTTCATCCCTTTTTGTAGTAAATTCCAATTTTAATCCTGCATTTGAATAATTTTGTCATCAAATTCCAACATTTTTCTTGAAAACTAACAGGGAAGCAAATTAAAATTCACATATGAACAACCACAGTGCATTGAAAAGCCATAAGGGATATATTTTGTATATACTGTGCCTGATCAGTAAATTAAAATCCTATTCTCATTTCTTCTTGAATTCAATTGCTTTTGTGTCCTGTCCCATTTAACAGCTCACTTTTCAGTGACTGGACCAGATCACCCTATCACTGCTTCTGTAGGTGATGAAGTCATATTATCCTGTCGCCTGTCACCCAGGATGAGTGCCGAGAACATGGAGGTGAGATGGTATCGGACCCAGTTTTCTTCAGTTGTGCACTTGTATCGTGAAGGGAAGGATCAGTATGCAGAGCAGGCGTCAGAATATCAGGGAAGGACAGCATTTCTGAAAGAAGACATGGCTGATGGAAGAGTTGCCTTGAGGATAGACAATATCAGACTCTCTGATTCAGGGCGGTATAAGTGTTTCTTCCGATCAGAGTTCTCATTTCAAGAAGCTGCATTGGAACTACAGGTTACAGGTCAGTAACCTGCTTTTCTACTTGGCCTTCCCTAGGCTGAGAGGACAATGTTGTATCTCATTTAAATGGCAATTACAACACTTTTCTTTCTGATGTCACTTATCATTTGCCAGCCGTGCTAGGTGTCTGAGTCTAAGAAGACACTTGAAAGTTTGGGTCTGTGTGTTTCTGCACTGCAGTTACATTTCTAAACACTGATTGCCAATTGAGACGTGTGGAAATGCTGTTATCGCCTCCCTCCCTACTTCCATGCCGTGGTTTTTGAGAAAATATTGTATATTAAGGTGATACAAAATATCTTAAACCTACCATAGTGTTCACCTTTTAAAATCTCCTGCACCAGTCTCTTGTGAAAACTACTTTCATTTAACATGAAGGGAAAAATGTTTATACACATTCCTGGTGACTTTCTTTGTAATTATTAACTTGATTGTCGCTAGGCCTAGTTGGGCCATGAAGGGGCATGGTTGAGAGCAAGTGTGGCATGTTAGGTCTGCAGATACCCCCATCTTTAGCACGTGTGGGAGTGCAGGGTTCGCACACCATGTGCTCGCTCACTCACTGGACCAAATATCCGCTATTGAGTAGGCAAGGAAAAGTGAGCCATAAGCAAAGCCAAGTCTGTGGCTCTCTACCCCCATGTGCCCATCAACACATCTGGGTAGGTAC
The DNA here is from genome assembly GCA_007922155.1 of Mesoclemmys tuberculata. Lineage (NCBI taxonomy): Eukaryota > Metazoa > Chordata > Testudines > Chelidae > Mesoclemmys > Mesoclemmys tuberculata. Next base: position 2,143,675 of record ML676948.1, read on the forward strand.
CCAGTGAGAGTAAGCTGCACCATGAAAAGGGATATAGCAAATGTTTTCGTCCTCCTAGCACAACCAGGGTGCCCCGGGAAGCACAGTGCTTATTTGCTCAGGGATGTATCCAAAACACAGTCTAATCCTATGGGATTATATAGAAAACAATCCAGTGGCTCTTTAACATACAGTGGTACACAAAGACATGCTATGTTCTGTGGACTAGATTCTGTCCTGCCTTTACTCCCCTCCTTGGATCTTGGGTCTGAGTATTGGAGAGTTCTTTCCTTGGTCTCCACAGCAAGCCAGAGGTTGAAGGGCAGAGAAAGGAGGAGACTAGGTAGAGTCTTTCCCCAACCCCCCTCCCATATATGGCCAGAACAGCTGACCAGGTGTGAAGATGGCAGTAAGATACACCCTTCCATGGTCTACAGCAACTTACTTCCCCCATGAGAATGGCCATATTGATTCAGACCAATGCTTCGTCTAGTCCAATATTCGGTCTTCCAACACTGGGTGGTGCCAGATGCTTCAGAGGGAATGAACAGAACAGGACAATTACTGAGTGATCCATCCCCTGTCGCGCAGTCCCAGCTTCTAACAGTAAGAGGCTTAAGGACACGGGGGGTTGGACTAGATGACCTCCTGAGGTCCCTTCCAACCCTCATCTTCTATGAGTCTATGGTGGTTTTTAAAAGTTTCCATGCAGCTTTCAGGCATTTAACTCTTGTGACTGTCCCTTTTAATTTCCGTTTAACTACCCTCCTCATTTTTGCGTTGTTCCCCTTTTTGAAGTTAAATGATATCGTGCTGGGCTTCTTTGGTATTTTCCCCTCCACAAGGATGTTAAATTTAATTCCATTAAGGTTGCTGTTACCAACAGTTCAGCCATAGTCACTTCTTGGACGAGATCCCATGCGCCACTTAGGACTAAATCAAAAATTACCTCTCCCCTTGATGTTCCAGGATTAGCTTCTCTAAGAAGCAGTCACTTATGGAGTCTAGACATTTTATCTCTGCATACCAGCCTGAGCAGACATGTTCCCAATCAATATGTGGATCATTGAAATCCCCCATTATTATTGGGGTTTCTCTTTTTGTAGCCTCTTACTTCCCTCCCCAAGCAAAAGAGTAGTAAAGGGGTAATTGTGGCTCTCTGAGTCATAATTCCTTTTGAGGCTGCTCCTGGAATTTATAAATTGTGTCATCCCTTACTCAAGGCTAAGCCTAAAGGATCAATGTAGCCCTCTGCTGTATTGCTGAATATGTTAAGGTTTTAACCCAGGCTATAGAATTAATGCAGGATTTACCCCATTCTCCAGTTACAGGTACTAGTCCCCTGATCTCTATTGAGGCTTACCAGGATGGAGGTATTCGAATGGTATGTCGATCGGGAGGATGGTATCCAGAGCCTCGGTTGCTGTGGAAGGATCTCAGAGGACAGCCTCTACCATCGTTGCCTGCAAAATATTTCCGTGATGAAAATGGCCTGTTTCAGACTGAATCTGTACTTACTATAACAGAAAATTCCAACCAGAATCTGACCTGCACAATCAAAAATGACATTCTGAACCAAGAAGTAGTATCAAGAGTTCATATAGCCGGTCAGTTCATACATCAGTTTATTTTAATGGGGAGAGAAGGGGCGTTATATCTGGCATATAACTCCATTTATAGTTAAGCTTGCCATTCCATGCTATTAAGCTTGGAATTTCCATTCCAGTGTCCCACTTTCAATTGGTTCCAAAGTTACAACTATATAAAACTTTGAGCTTTCAGGCTGAAATTTTCCAAGCTTGGCCTTTTCATCAAGGTGTTTCTTAAAAAATAAATAGATAAATAAATAAATGGAACAATAACTGTTTATTGAGGACCAGTGATTGTTGGGAGCTCAATCCCAACACTAGGAGGCTCATTGGAGCCTCTCCTCACATTTCTTTGGCAAATTTTATCATATTTGTTACCTCCACATATACTCTTCAAATATTCAGGGACACTTTGGAGTCCCTCACAACTAATTGCCACCCACTGGGAGTCTTCTGAGCCTCCACATATTGTGATGACTCCCAATAAAGTCAAAATCAGTCCCCTGATGAGATTGACTATGATTGACCAGGAATCCCATTTAGGATTATCACATGGCTGACCATGCAACTTTAGTTCATTAGGGACTAATAACCTTTTTAAGGCTTGAGAGTGGAGGGATGTTGTTTGCTGGTCCTTGAAGTTGTCTGAATGACGTGTTGGGCCTCCTCCCTCCATTCTTGTCTATGGGCCTTGCTCCCTGCTAGACTATTTTCCGTGCTGCAGGGCAATTTCTCCCCAGGACTGAACTGCTGCAGTGCCTCATGGGACAACTCCCATGTGGCACCATCATGGCTTATGCAGATGAAAAGAGTAACGTCAATCTGACGTGAACTGTTTTGATGCTGGAATGTCAAAACATTTTTGATAAAAAATATCAGTACACACCCTCCTGGCATTTTCAAACGGACATTTAAAAAAAAAAAGAAACTTTTCATTCCATGAAAAATTTTGATATTTTGACTTTTTGTCCCTTTTCAGGATGAAAATAAATGTCAGACTATCAGTATTTCCTGTAGGACAGAAATGACATTTTTGATCAGCCGCACTTAATAGAAAAATATGAAGGTGCTGTTAATCCCTGTGAAATCAGATTAATTTAAATGGCCACATGATGTCACTAATGTCCTCAACCATCCTGTCAGTGGGCAAAAACCTATTCCCCCCGTCCATACGTTCATCCATTCCTTCATTGTCTTTCACCAAACCAGTTACCATGCACAGAATAACCTTTTTATTCAAGTCTACTGTTTTCTTTTAAGTCCCTTCTAAAGACTCACTCCTCTTGCTTCTTATAGACATCTCAGAAGGACAACAATAATAAAAACTAAAAGCTCTACAGCATAGGACCTTTGTCTGACTGGCTTTAGGGAACACTGCAAAAATCTTCCTCTTTGAAAAGGCCTTTCCACCGTAGCAAGAATGAACTCACAACATGTATACCTCATTCTAAATTAAAACCCCAACCACCTGAAATGAGTAGAAGAACATACCCGCCAAAAAAACCAGCAACAAAATCAGCCTGAAAAAAAAAAGAAGGAACTGAAGAAAATTTAATAAATAGTAAGATATTAGATATAGATAATAGATATGCCTGTAAATACCATAATGCCACTATATAAATAAATGGTAGGCCTACATCTTCAATACGGCATGCAGTTCTGGTCACCCCATCTCAAAAAGCTATATTAGAATTGGAAAAGGTACAGAGAAGGACAACAAAAATGATTAGGGGTATGGAATAACTTCCATATGAGGAAAGATTAAAAAGACTGGGACTGTTCAGCTTGGAAAAGAGATGCCTAAGGGTGGATATGATGGAGGTCTCTAAAATCATGACTGGTGTGGAGAAAGTGAATAAGAAAGTGTTATTTACTCCTTCACATAACACAAGACTCGAGTCACCCAACGAAATGAATAGGCAGCAAGTTTAAAACAAACAAATAAGAAGTATTTCTTTACAACACACAGTTCACCTGGGGAACTCGTTGCCAGGGGATGTTGTAAAGGCCAAAAATATATCTGGGTTAAAACAAGAACTAGATAAGTTCACAGAGGAAAAGTCCATCAATGTTTATTAGCCAAGATGGTCAGGATACAACCCCATGCTCTGCGTATTCCTAAACTTCTGAGTGCCAGAAACTGAGAGTGGCGGACAAGGGATGGATCACTTAATGATTACTGTTCTGTTCATTCCTTCATTGACTACTGTTGGAAGACAAAATACTGAGCTAGATGAACCATTGATCTGACCCAGTGTGACCATTCTTATGTTCTTTAAGTTCAGTAAGGACTTTGCTATTGATTTTATTTGGAATATGCTCAGATAGTATCGTGACTGGTGACAGTATAAAACCGTTAGATAGATAGATCATGCACAACTACCAAACCAACACATGATCTTGGTCCACCCTTCCCCTACCCAACTTTGTACTTTTTGTTTGGTTTTCATGTACCATTTCTTCTTGCTGTTAAGACTGTAAACTTTTCAAGGGCCAGATTTCTGATATCAGTGACAACAGTGTAAAATCACGGTAACCATTGGCTTCAGTGGAGTTTCTCTGGATTTATACTGATGTAAATGAGACATCAGAATCAGATTGTGTGTTCCTTATTTATCTGTAAAGGGTCCAGCATAATTTGGATACTATATACATAACATTATGGCTGAAATCACCAAGTGGAGATGTCTTGTTAGCATGTGAGCAAGTTTTTCATCTTTTGGAAGAAATTCCATTTTGTTGTTAGTGTTGTTGTTGCAACAATCCTTTGTGAAAAGCCAGTGCAAATGGCAAAATGACACTATTGTGCTAGAGGCTGTTTCTCCTACATCAGTGGTTTTCCATCTGTGATCCACAGACCCCTGGGAATCCGCAGACGATGTCTAAGATTTCCAAAGGGGTCCACACATCCATTTGAAATTTTTTAGGGGTCTGCAAAGGAAAGAACATTGAAAACCTCTGTCCTACATGCATTTCAGAACTAGTCTATATGTATAAATAAAGCCAGTTACACTTAGAATATACCCAGACTTCATGTCATTGGTTTTTCCTCTGCTGGAAACTGACATGCAAGGCCCCAGACATTTGTTGCCAGTCAACAGAGGGTTGAAACGGGAGTTAGAAATGGAATGCTGGTATTGGAAAAAGGGGAGACAATAATAGGGTTAATAATAATAAATTAATTGTAGGCATTTGTTTTACAGATTCTTTTTTCCCAAAGGTCTCCTATGTATTGGTGATTCGCCTGTCAATAAACCTGTTGGTGTTTGGTTTTTTCATTCCTTTGGCTATTTGCTATTTATGGAAGCAACAAAAAGAAAAAGGTAATAAATGAAATAAAGGGGACAATTCAGATATAATCAGAAAGATATCTTCTTTAAAAATGAGAGAGGGTGGTATATAGAATGATTAACAGAGGATTTCAATTCAACCTTCAACTTTGGGTTCTCTTGTGCTTACTATACACAGCCACATGTTGGCTGGGAACAGTAGTTACATTGTGTTATGATCTAATTGTAGACAAGTTGTTTGGAAATGCTGTTCCTTTGTAAACCACTTACACGGAAGAGAGACAGAGCCTTCATATATTTAAAATCTTCACTCAGAGTGTCAAGATTACTCTTCCAATGTGAAAGAGAACTACAAATTCATTATATTGCAAAATACAGTACAATTAAGTCAAGTTAAAATACAATACAATGAAGAAATGTTATGCAATTCTCTGAATCAGAAGGTGATGTTGGAAAAAATAATTTCAGTTTAAAAATTTTATTATGAAATGGAAATAGTGCAACAATCATTTTTATACAATTAGAATTTCTTTTTTTGGAATAGTAACAAGCAATACAAGATACAGACAAAAGATATAGTTCTGCTTCTGCCTGTAGTGCAGTGTACATAGTGGAACAAAGATGAATGCTGTTCCTGGTATGAAAAACAATCCAAATGTACAGCTACTTAATGTGAGATTTAAAAACCCAAAACAATTTTTTTTTGTTTCTAATTAATTGTAAATTACCTTCCACATAATGTACATCTGTTTCTGTTTGTTTTTCAATGATCTCTGTTTCTATTACAAACAATTACAGCAAAATTACAATAAATATCGGTAGAAATGTCACAATAAATGTGAAAGGATGCCATTTAATATAGTTGATCTTTTTTGTTCTAATAGATTCTCTGCACTCTAAATTGAAAAACTTTGAAGGTAAGTTTCTGGGTTGTATGGAGCAAGTGAACGATCTGATATAAATATTCCGTGAAATAAGATAAAACAAGAAAACAATGTTTATTGCCATGTTTGTCGAGTTCCTGCCCTGAGGTGTGGTGTAAGCCTCCTCCCCTTTCTCTCTGGTGCTTGCTATCCCTAGTATTCAGAGTTTACATATACACAGGGGTGCTGTCCCTTGAGAAAATCAGTACAATATCTGCTAGCTGGCAAGGAACGTAAAGCCTGATGTACTGGAGACAACAAGGCAAATAAAAAAAAACTTAGCCAAGGAATAACACACACAGAGGGACATTACTGGGAACAGGAAAATAGGATATGGAGAAGGAAGGGGTTAAGTTTAACTAATAATTAATAAACATTGATAAACAAACCATTTCCTTGTCTCCAAGCACGCACAAAGTCCTCCAGATTACAGCTCAGGATGGGTTTCAGTTCCTATTGTCCATGCTCTTGACTCCAAGAATGCTAGGAAGCATGGTCAGAGGGATTTGGTAGCCATTACCCTTGTAGTCCTTTCGGTAAAGCCCCCTAGAAGTTCAGTCTGTAGCCACAGCAGCTGGCAAACTCCAAGCTGGAGTTACATACATATATCTGAATGACCAGATAGAAGAGGTTTTACCCAGGATACAGGAAGGAAGGTCCTCACACTCTGACTGGAAAGAATGACACTCAGGCCACAGATTTATTGACTATATCCACACTAGTAAATGCAGTGAAATCAAAAAACAGTTCTTACAGCAAGGAGTTGGCATGGCCAGTTTTCCAACCCAAGACTGCTTCTTGCTCCAGCTGAGAAGCAGCAAATTCCACGGTCACCTCTGATTCTCCTGAAACTCACATGGCCACACAGCCTACCACAGTTTGATCTTCTGGCTAAGATCATAAAACAGAAAACACTCCTAGATAGGCCAAGAGTAGCATTGGCTAACTTCCATCAATCTCTACCGCTGTGTTCCACCATCCTAATACACCATAATTACCAAACTAGGAGACAAAGACCACCACTCTCCCTCTGATCCCCCCTTAATTGCCAAACGGTTGTCAAATTTCTACTAAAAAAACATCCTCTCAACAGTAAAAGTTGAAGGTGTCTGTAAATAATATCACAAAACTTACTTATGTAAAAAAACTTGTGGGGTTGGTCCATGGTTGTGTTGACATTGGACCTACCCATATTGAGAGACCAAGTCTGCAAACAATTATTAGAATGAGACTTTGGAGAAGCGGTGTTCATGGTCATCATGTTAGGGAAAAGATCAAAAAAGTCTATTTTAGCATTTTTTAATTTTGAGAAATTGCCACTGGGCTTCCACAGAAAGATCAAATGTTATTTGTTTTATCTGGAACGTAGGAAACAGGAACTGACATATCAGATGTGTGGCCCATCTTGTTCAATATTCTGTCATTAATTTGTCTCGCATTGTCTTTAATAATTTTAGCATAATTGTATGAAATAGCAGTAGGTGTATCGCCAAAAATATGACAACATTGAATTTCGTATTTCATTCTCTCCCTCTAGATAAACAACGATTTCTAGTGGAGAAAGAGAAAGGTAAATTTCATTCACCTAAATGTGTCTTTAAAATGAAGAAAAAGTAATGTGTTTATCTGTGTATTTTAGGAATATCTTTGGTAGAAGTGGTATTTTTTTTTATGTACACCGCAAGTTAATGTTTCCATTGAAGAGCCTCTTTGTAAGCTGGGACATCACTGAAGTGAAAGTGATATAAACTTTTATAACTTTAAAACTACAAGAGCAGCCTTCCTCAAACCCAATTCAGGGCTGACAGTTCCTCGAGACAGTGGGGCACCGGGAGGTTAAACATAGCAATGCCTGTGACTCTAGGCATTTACCTGTGTGAGTGGTATCCCCCATTTTATGAGTAAAGACTCTAAAACCTGAATGCCCTTTTAAAATGTGCCCACTGTATCTCAGCAACTGGAAGTCTTAAGAAGGTGAAATTGACTTCTGTGGAGGGGGATGGGTCACCTCCAGGGCCCCCACATGGGGGATAAAGGGTACATTTTACTGGGGCCCAGAGGCCTTGGGGGGTCCGTCCCAGGCTGCAATCCCCATGGGTATGTATGTGGGAGGGGGTCCGTGTTACAAGTTCGTACTGGGCCACACAAAATTATGCTTGGGCCCTAGTCACCTCATCGATCCATGCACCTCTTGAGGCCCACTTAAACCTGGTTTTGATTTAAGTGATACATAACATTGACAGCCCATTGCAAAAGGGTGAATGTATCTTTTAACCAGATATCAACAAAATCAGATGTTAGGTAATTTAACTAATTAAAAATGGCAGTAGACAGGGTGCTAGAGTACTTCCCCTCTCCCTCTCCTCCTCCTCCCCCCTGTCCCACTGCCACCTGTATTATTCATTTCTGGTCTTGTTTTTTGTTTGTTTCAGAAAAATATCTTGCAGGATTTGGTAAGTTCCATTTCCCTCTATTATTATGAAAAAGCAGCTGCTCCAGAGTTAAGACTGAATATTCCTGTCCATTATAAGCATGGTTCGCTCCCCTTTTCAAATATACCAAGTGAAAAGTATTTTAACTTTATACTTAGGATGCGTAGTCTTTGGTCAGAGGAAATAAGAGTGAATTTGAGGTTATTGAGAGATGCCGTTTTTGAGATATAGTACAAAGAAAAACAGGTAGTTACCATAGTTCAAAAAATCTTCTAATGTTTTTGTTACTACATCCCAGGAGCAGGGCCCAGTGCACAGAGCACTGGATTGGAATGCAAGAAATCTGAGTTCTCTTTTTAGCTTCGCCATTAAGGTCTGCAGAGCACTGCTGTATAAGTTAAGTCTGTCTAAAAATGTAGGGCTCCCCTACTGTAGGTGAAGGGCTTGTCTACACTAGAGCAGCACAGCTGCAGCGCTTCAGTGTAGACATTATCTACGCTGATAGGAGGGGTTCTCTTGTCAGCATAGGTAATCCACCTCCTTGAGAGTAGTGGTTAGGTCGATGGAAGAATTCTTACATCAGCCTAGCACTGTCTACATGGGGACTTAGGTTGGCTTAGCTATGCCTCACCGGGATGTTAATTTTCCACACTCCGAGCGATGTAGTTATGCCAACCTAATTTTCTAGTGTAACCCAGGCCAAAGTCAGCCCCCAGGCATCTAGAGATGAGTAAGTATCTGGCGCCATGTCTGCCCAGTGATACACTTCGGATGCTTCCCCTTCTAAATCATGGGAAAATATATCAGCATCTGAAGTGCCACATGAGGCACATTAACAACTCCCCTTCTCCCCCCCTTTCCTCCCTGTGACTGGAGGGGTGTTAACAGGCCACTTCACCTTGCATGGTCCCTTGAAATATGTGTTCACTACATATGCTAAACCTAAACAGTCTGTTCTACCTTGTATTTAGCTGTGACACCCTGAAGCCTGGTCTACACCATGGAGTTAGGTTGACACAAGGCAGTTTATGTCATGGTTGGTGGGTGAAGCTTGCCCTGATGGAGGCTAGCTCCCTGTCTCACTTATTCCCCCACAGCCCTACCCCACTCCACCCCTCCTCTACCCAGACCCCACCCTTGCTCTGCCTCAGGCCCCACCCCTTCTCAGTTTAGCCTCTCCTGGCCATTATACCCACCGTCCATAGCTTACGTTGACCTAACCATGGAAGGGTCTACGTGAAAATTTCACTCCTGCCAACATAACTGCCCTGCTACACTGACTCCACCTCCATGAGAGGCGTAGAGTCAAGGTTGAGGTAGTTAGTTCAACGTCGACCGTTACTGGCTTTCAGAAGCCGTGCCTCTATGCCCCATGCTGACAGTACAATCAATACAAGAACTCCTGGTTAGGAGGTGCACCACCGACACAAGGAGCAAAATGTAGACATGCACAAATAGTGTGATTAGTGTGGCAGCTGTCTGTTGACATGTTAGGTTGACTTAATTTTGTAGTGCAGACATGTCCTGAGTAAGTTTCCCAGACCTGAAGAAGAACTATGTGTAAGCTCGAAAGCTTGTCTCTCTCTCCCCAATAGAAGTTGGTTCCAATAAAAGATATAACCTCACCCACCTTGTCTCACTAACATCCTGGGATCAACACAGCTGCAGCTACACTGCATATATTCTCAGCAAGCACATGAAGTTTCCATGGAAGGGTTGAAATCCAGCCTGTTCTGGTGGTTGCATAAACATCATGCCCTGTCCCTTTGCATTGCAGAGGTAAGTGGCTAGTGGTGTTGATTGGAAAACTGAGGGAACAAAATTAAGTTGTGGTGTGTCTCTTTCTCTCCCTGTCCCTTGCACTGCTGTTTGCTGGTCATGGAGGCTGGATTTTCTGATGATGCAGAAGGGATGGGCGTTCTTAATGGTTCATTTCTACCCTTCCATGGAAACACACCACAGGCGTGCTAACTTACTCACCCTGTACTCGCCTTCAGATACATGCTTCAGGGGTTGAGATTTGGACAATAGGGGGGTCATGGCATGTGCATGCACATGGACACATGTACTGTCACTAATGTAGATATACTTTTTCTTAAAACATTCAGATTTAACCTTCATTCAGATTATTCTATTTTCTTTAATTTAATTCTCTTGCTCTCCATATTATATATATATATATAACCATGGTGTTCTTGTAAGGATTTTAGCATTCAGATTTCTGAGTTCGTAGCAAAGATTTTTCCTGGCAATAAAAGTTGTACCAAGTTATATTATATCAAGACAGCATGTATTTGGACAAGTCTTCATCTGTTTTTGTACCTTTGTTTCAGAGCTCAGAAAAGCCCAAATATTTTCAGGTAACTAAAACTGACATTTTACCAACGTCAAAATACCTTTCTTTCAAAGAGCTCTTCTACCTTCTCTTCTCAAAATATATCTGCATAAAATAGTATTTGCTCTTAAGAGAGGTGGAGGATCTGATTCTACACACTACAGGTATGAGGTGATGATATAAAAATGCAAGTTATTGCTTGCCCCTGTTAAATCTGAGCTGTCAACCAAAGTTGGGGTCCTGCAGGTTATTTGCTAGAAGAAAAAATTGATGTTGGAGTCAGATATTTCTTTGATGCAATCCTGTTTATTTACAAAGAATGTAAAAAGTCATGTATCTCTGAACACAGGAGGAATCAAACGAGAGGAAATAGTTTCTTTTTGCACACTCTCATCCATCTTTCAGCTAGCATTCAGCCCACAAAGCTTTTGTTCTAGGCTTTTTCTCTGGGCCATGCTCCCAGTGTCTATTCAGGATGTGTCCTTCACTTTCTGCTTCTTCTCTGTGGCTGTTGCTACTTTGTTCTTCCTGCCCCTCTCTCTCTCACATACACACCCCTGTGCCCTCATATACCTCACACGTGCCTTTCTCTTGGGCAGTATCATGTGCTTGTATTATTGGTGGAAAAGGCTATTGTTTCAGCCACATGGTTAAAGAAAGGAGCTTAATTACTTTTTACATTTATACTGAATGAAAGGCAGCCGTTAGACCCACCAACTTCCATGGGGTTTAGCCCAACCCGTAACATTATAAACAGAACAAAAAACTCAGAAGAACAGAAATATGAATCGGCAGTGTAGCACTGTTGCAAAAAAACAAACAAACATCATTTTGGGATCTATTAGCAGGAGTGTTGTAAGCTAGACACAAGAAGTAATTCTTCCGATCTGCTCTACATTGATATGGCCTCAGCTGGAGTACTACATCCAGTTCTGGGCACTACATTTCGGGAAAGATGGGGACAAATGGGAAAAAGTCCAGAGGAGAGCAACAAAAATGATTAAAGGTCTAGAAAACATGGCCTGTGAGGAAAGATTGAAAAAAATGGGTTTGTTTAGTCTGAAGATGAAAAGACTGAGAGGGACATGCTAACAGTTTTCAAGTACATAAAAGGTTGTGGAAAAAAGGAGTGTGAAAATTTGTTCTCATTAACCTCTGAGAGGCTAAGACAAGAAGCAGTGGGCTTAAATTGCAGGAAGAAGGTTTAGGTTGGACATTAGGAAAAGCTTCCTAACTGACAGGGTAGTTAAGCACTGGAACAAATTGCCTAGGGAGATTGTGGAATCTCCCTCATTGGAGGTTTTTAAGAACAAGTTAGACAAACACCTGTCAGGGATGCTCTAGTTATTACATAGTTCTGCCTTGAGTGCAGGGGACTGGAATAGATGACCTATTGAGGTCCCTGCCAGTCCAACACTTCTATGTACGTAAATCCATAACTTCTTAGATGTAACTATTACCCAACCACATTCAACCCCAAAATACAAGCCTATCCAAATTTGGATGGGAGATCTCCCGTATCTAAAGTCTCCTGACTTTGTGGTTCAAATATTGTCCCACCCCAGACAAGACCACCTTGAAAGAAATATGTTCTTATTTGGCTTAAATATTTAGCCACTTATCAGCACATGTAACATGTAGCTTAGCACTCAAACAGTAGTTCATCTAATGTCAGTGAAACTAAAACACTCATGATTACGTGCTTTGTTAAATGCTCCTCTAGGAGCTTTTGCAGATATCTACAACCACAGTTCTCAGCATCTTTCATTTAAATAATATACTAAAATGAGACAACTCCATATTTGTGGCATAGAGGTAAATCTGGGCCTTAAATGTTATCTACAGGTTATTTTCTTCCCATCACAGCTAGAGATAACTTTATTCGTCTGGTAAGGGAGGTGGTGAGGGGAGGATAGCCTTTTTTTAGAAGATGGATATTGCATCCTGCCTTGGAGGTCATTATTTGGATAACTGAGAAGTTTTTGAAAAATTTCGGCAGAGAAATCTGATTGGGGGATCCTTTACAATTGCCTGGGTTCTCTAGTGATGGTCACAGAGAGACAAGGCAGGTGATTTCTGCTTTTAGGGCTAGATTTTTAAGGGCTCATTATACTGTTTTGAAAATGTGGCCACCTAATTCGAGCAGGTTTCTCATTCCCATCCAAGACAGGAGGGTCATTATGTCCTCCTATTCCCTCTTCCACTTAAGACCGGGGATATCATATTCACTTCTCTCATTTCCATCAACCCTTCCTATATGCACAATATTAGCCATCCAAAAGAGGTAGCTGAATTTCTTCAACTATCAGCTCTACCACAATCCCCTGCACTAAAATCCCAAACTTAAAACAAAACGCAACAAAACAAATATTCCATCCACATTGAATAAGTACTGTAGCCCACTCTTCCATCAAAGTATAAATGAACAGAAACCAAACACTATGCCCTCACCAAATACCCTGGCCTCAAAAACCTCCCTCCCAGAAATAGCTAATGAAAATATGCCTGATAATGTTTCCACTCACTGTCTTTAGGGAGTGAATGGATTTAAAGACCTCTTTCTCTAAATCCAGGACAATGAAACACTGCTCATGAACTTCTGGTGGTGATAGTGTAAGGAATCACAATGGCATTCAAACCAATAATAATATACTTATAAATGTGATCATTTAACTTACTATTTTTCTACACAAAGATGATAAAATTCTACTGCTTTTATGATAAAATTAACATGGGCTAGATAGAATATGATGGCTTCCTGGATGTTATTAACTTAATTTTTTAATAAAACATTTAAAATTACTAGTTGTGAATATGTAAGTATTATTAATAATGTTTTTTGGATTATCTATACTAAAAGGGAAACTCTTTCCTCCTTGCAGAGAATGTGACTCTGGATCCAGAAACAGCACATCCTGAACTTTGTGTGTCAAAAGACCAGAAAAGTGTGAGTTGTGCAGACATAAAGCAGGAACAACCTGAAGATCTGGACACTGATGATTCTTATCGCTGTGTCCTGGGCTCTCAGAGATTTGACTGTGGGAGACATTATTGGGAAGTGAAGCTTAAGAACAAGACTACATGGCACTTGGGAGTTTGTGCTGAACCAGAAAAGGGGAGGAGATACAAAAGTATAGCACCTGAAAATGGATATTGGGCTATCAGGTTGTGGAATGGAGAATACAAAGCCCTCTCCACTCCTCGGACAACAATCACCTTGGAAATTAAACCCAAGAGGGTTGGGATTTTTCTGGACTATGAGGCAGGAGAGCTCTCATTTTACAATTTGCCTGATGGATCCCATATCTACACTTTCAAATATCGCTTCTCTGGGACACTACGGCCTTTTTTCAGTCCAGGTATCCATGGATGTAAAGAGGATGTTCCCCTGATCATCTGCCCAGTGTTGTCAGTAAGTCAGGGCATGCGTGCTGGTGTGAGTTCCCCTCAGGACACTGTCTCAGTTTCCGCAGCTAACTGAGTTGACAGACCTCATTAAACATGATCCATAAATTACCAGAGACTCAGTTAAGTGGTGAAGACGCTTAGCCATGTTTATTGCAAGCGAAGTATGGTGCTAGCGCCCCACAGGAGCTACAGGTACACTAGGACATGTACGTTCGTCACAATGGACCAGCTCAGTTAACAGCAAGACTTTCCATTATCCCCTCAGCCGGACAAAGATGCTTCTGCTGGGACCCCTTTCTTATACCCTAATACAAACAAGTTTCGCATTGCATCTCTAACATCAACGATTGTTTTATACCTTGCTTCCAAATCAAGCACAACATTTTTATCCATCTCTATCTTATGATTGGGGTGTCTCTGAACTGTCCCTCATGAATGTGTTTGTGCCCCACTATATCTTGGGGAGAACTTGTACTGTCTCTCAGGATTGTGTTTCTGCAGTCACTATGTATCAGGGGAGTTGTGCTTTAACAATACTGTGTGTTTCTGCTACTGCTTTTAGGAATGCCAGTGCATTACCAATGCTTTATTTCTGCCAAGTTCCTGTATCAATCAATGAACTTGTAAGCAGGCAAGCCGTTGTTGTTTCCTAAAGCCAGACTTTGGTTCAGGACTCAGCTCTTGCATCTAGGCCCATTATACTATGCCTCAGGTTCTCACTTTCTACTACACCCAATTACAGACTGGCAATTGTCATTCACAACTACCATTACAATTTTCTAGCCATGTCAGACACACACACAAACTTTTGGTAAGATATCTAATGATAGGAAAATATCAAGCGGAGCTGGTTGAAAACTGAGACACAAAATACTTTTTCTTCGGAAAATACCCTTTCAGCAAAATCTAAACTTTCCATCTACTATAAAAGTAGACAGAGTGAGGCCTTTTCTGAAAGCTAATGACACACAGCTGATCCATAGCCTTGTGAAATGCCTGTACAAAAACTATATGAGGAAATATGGATACTTAATGATATTAGACTTTAAAGTCTGTGGCCAGACAGGGAGAAACAGGTAGGAGAGAAGGCAGCTACCTACTTGGCTCCAATGAAAGGGGCAATTCAGGCTGTGACAGAACCATGGCAGCCCCATTTACATAGAAATCAGCAGGAGGTTAGGAAGTCCAAAGGAAGGGAAGACCAGCATAAGGTAATCTTGTCTCTTGAAGCAAAGTCATTGAAATCTGGAAGATGTATGCAAGGATAGAAGCCATCTTTGGGATCCTTCACTCGACAGACAGAAGGGACCAGAGCTCTTGCAAGCTGAGGAAGATGGGGTTGGAGTTGAAGTCTCAGGGAACTGAATATAGGTAAGACACCTGCTCAGGCAAAGATCTTTCACACAGGAGGACGAGGGAAGCCAGCTCTTTGGGCTTCCATGGAAGGTCCTGATGGAGGGAAAGTCAGCCATGGCTGGCAAGTAGGAAGATTGGTGACAGAAACCTTCTTGAACAAAACCCGTACCTTGTTAGATTCTGTGTTTTGACTTCTAGGTGCAAATTTTCACTTTCATTTGCTTGTAACCATCTCCACTTTTATTCCTGTTACTTGGCATCCCTTAGCCTGTGTCCTTTGGTGAATACATTGGCTTTCTTTTTACCAAAAGCCAACTCAATGCTGCGTTTGCAGGAAATGGTGTAGTTACTGCAGTTAAATTCATAAGCTGTAATATGCTTTTGTGACTTCAGAGGAACAAAGTCACCTTGTTATTTCTCTGAACTCTCCAGACAGGGCTGGACATTGCAGAGCAGGAGGTTTTGGGAAAATTTGGGACTGGGAGTGCATTGGGGTCACCCTGCAGGTGGTAACTACAGCTGATCAAGTGTTGGGAATATGACTGTTGTGTTACTCACAGGCTGCTGGGGTCAGAGTTACTAGACACAGAATTATACACAGATACTCGGTGTGACTTGCATGGTTGTTGCTGACTGTGAACGTCCCGGGCAGGCAGTTACAGGAGTGAAACACTGAAGCACTCAGGGTTAGAAGGTCAGAGGTGATGCATCCTCAAACCCTGTGACAGATCCCCAGGTCTGGGGAAAAAAAAACACTGGTGGAACCTCTCGACTTTGAGAAAAGCAGTAGTTGTCAGGGGGCTGTCTCTCTGGAACCCGATATTCAAGTGACCCCAATTTTAGATCACTAACCCTACCCCACAAAGCCATGAGATCCATCAAATATCAGAGCAATCCAATTAACCATGCAACACTTTAGAGCGCTTAGAAGAGACAAGTATTAAACAGAAAGCTGGTCCTAACTAAAGCAGAAGCTGATATCCTGCGACAATTTCTCTGCTGTGCAGAATTTCTCACGTCCAGTCTGATGTTAGCTATGCTTGAAGCACTTGCCACTCTGAGGATGTCTATGAGGTCTCTATCCTGTATGGATTTGCAGGTGTCTGGTATGATCACAGCCCCAAGGGAAGAGTCACCCATATTCAGGTCCTCTTTTCGATGTGGATTTTCTGATGTTTAATAAGATGTGAGCTCCGCTGGAAGCTTTTCCCACAGTCCAGGCACTTATAGGGTCTCTCTCCCGTGTGGGTCCTCTGATGCGTAATAAGGTTTGAGTTGACACTAAAACTTTTCCCACAGTCCAGGCATTTATAGGGCCTCTCTCCCGTGTGGGTTCTCTGATGCACAATAAGGTGGGAGCGCCGACTGAAGGTTTTCCCGCAGTCCAAGCATTTATAAGGTTTCTCTCCCGTGTGGATTCTCTGATGCACAACGAGCTGTGAGCTTTGAATGAAAGTTTCCCCACAGTCAGTGCACTTACAGGGCTCCTCCCCTGTGTGGATTCCCTGGTGTCTGATAAGGTGTGACTTCTGAGTGAAATTTTTCCCGCAGATGAGGCATTTATGGGGTTTCTGTCCCAAGTGAAGACTCTGATGTCTAATAAGGTGTGAGCTCTGAATGAAACTTTTCCCACAGTCAAGGCATTTATAGGGTCTCTCTCCTGTGTGCAGTCTTTGATGTGAAATAAGATCGGAGCTCTGAATGAAACTTTTCCCACAATCCAAGCATTTGTAGGGTCGCTCTCCTGTGTGGTGTCTCTGGTGTGTAAGAAGGTTTGAGCTCAGACTGAAACTTTTCCCACAGTCCAAGCATTTGTAGGGTCGCTCTCCTGTGTGGATTCTCTGGTGTGTAAGAAGGTTTGAGCTCAGATTGAAACTTTTCCCACAGTCCAAGCATTTGTAGGGTCTATCTCCCATGGGCATTCTCTGATGTCTAGGAAGGTGTGAGCTGTCATTAAAACTTTTCCCAGACTCAGTGGATGTGCTTTTTCTCTCTCCCATTTGGATTCTTTGCTGGGCTATAGTTTCTCTGAGATTTCTGTAGCCTCTCCCACAACAAATGGATTTACACCCTTAGCTGCCTCTCTTACGTCTCAGCTCTTTCTGATAACATCCCATGCAGGTCCACTTGCTGAGGATTCTCCTTCTCGTTCTGACTCACTGTCCCAATACCTGCTGGGAGAGAGAGAAATAGAAACCATACAGGCGTCATTCTCTGTGCCAGGAAGAAAGAACAGCAAAGAGGGGAAACACAACATAAAAACTCTTTAGGAGACAGGGATTAGATTCTGCCTTCACACCCGCAACAAATACTCAGAGGGACACAAAACCAGGGAGGCAACTCTTGCCAACAATCAGTTAGGACAGGTGGGAAGCCATGAATATATGATGTATGGAGTGTATCTAGCTGTGTTGGTCCCAGGATATTAGAGAAACAAGGTGGGTGAGGTAATATCTATTATTGGACCAATTTTCATTGGTGAAAGAGAAAAGTTCATGAGTATATGTTGACACCTACTAGTTCAACTCCAGCCGGGTGGAGGCGAAGCACAACTGGGGAAGTTTGTTCACAAATAGAGCTGGGTTCAATGTTTTGGACAGCGTTTATTTGCTGAAGAACGCAGCTTCAGTCGACTTGAAACTATTTGTGAATTTGAGTGAAGTCCCCAAATAATTTCAGTCCAAAAAAAAAACAAAACAAATCAATAAGCAATATTTATGCAGAGATTAATAATGTATAAACAGAGAGAAATGAATCAAAATCAGACAGGATTTTATCTACAAATTCAATAAGGAAAAAAAAAGAGGGGAAATATCTGAAGTACAGTACAGCCATGTGTGATTATTGGAGAGAAAAATGGCAGAATAAGATAATTATAAAGAAAAGCATTAAAACTGGAGGTGTTCCCCCTCCCCCCATATTACCCTAAAAAATGACATTAAGAGAATATTATTAAGGTTGTAAAATCCAGCACTCACGGATAGGCTGTGTCAGAATCAAGAGGAGCTGGAGAATATCAGCTTAGTTCTTTGGTGTGGGCGCATTTGGATAAAATCTCTGTCAGGATCACATGAGGCCCTGTTCGCTAACAGGACACTGCCTCCTTTTAGCTGGGATGTATTTGCTGCAGGAAATGTTAGCAGTTGGCTCCTGACGTGATTTACCCAGCTCTGTGGGATCCACGGGGGCATCCTGCAGCTTGTCTCAGGGTTGGTAGGGGAGGATAGACGGGAAGTAATGTTTGATTTTTAGAGGAAGAACGGCCACCATCCCACCCTCCAGCCCCCTCACTGCTTTTCCTCTGTCTCTGCCTCTTTATTGACCCCTTCCCTTTCTGACAATGCAGAAGCACAAAGGGGAAGCCCCCGTGGGGCCATTCCTGGTCTCCCCTTCCCTGTTTCCCCTCCTAAATCCTCCAGTTTGCCCCCCTCCCTGAGCAGATCCCTGGCAGAGCAAGGGCAGCAACTGGGTACTGCTCAGGAGGGATCACCCCCTCAGGAAAATTCCCAACAAGGAGGAAGATTCTCAGCAGCTGCCAGATCTGAGTCTGTCCCCGGGGCCCTTTGTGCAGAGTCACTTTCCTGCCCATCCCTCCATCACCTGCAGCCTCTGGCTCGGGAGCTGGTGTTGGCAGAGCCTGGGGCAGCCCCACGGGGCTGGTTCCAGCCACCGAAGAAAGTCCCCACCTGGGCTGGACACAGAAGGAGCTTTCACGAAGGTTTCTTCCGGGCTCAGACCAGCTGCTGGTTCCCCAGATGACAAGGGAGGAGGCAGCTGCAGCTGACCCAGGAAGATAAACAGAGACAGAGCAATCACAGCTTCCCCCTCACTGAGCAAGAACCATTCAGCAGCTAATGAAATTCTCTGCCCCCTCACCCAGCACAACAGTGGCCCGGAGGAGATCTAGCCAGAATCCTCCTCCTCTCTGCCCTTTAGCTAGAGACACCCGCAGAACGAATCACACTGTCAGTGTCACTGAGAAATGCCTCCCCTGCAGCTTGGAGGTCTGGGCAGCCTCCCTGAAGCCAGGCCCCAGGGCTTAATTTGTCATGAAAGAGGTGCCGGGGCTGATCCCTGGGGCACAAATTCAGCACTGACAGAATCCCATCACCTTGGATCCCCTTTGCTTTTGGAGACGCTCAGGAACAATCCCAGGTCCCTACAGAAATCCCCCTTCTCCCCCCTCTCCAGGACATCCCTTTCCATCCCATATTGACATGGACGCTTGAAAGCATCCTATGGCTGCACCTCAATGCTAGTGGAGGGGGCACAGAGCCCCTGCAGCTTAGTCGGTTTATACTAGGACCCGGAAGGGAGCTGGGGCAGGATTGATCGATGAGTTGCTCTGTTCTGGCCACAGGAAATGAATTGCACTCGGGGCCCTGTAACCCTTACTGTGCAGAATCCGTGTTGCCTGCTGGACCCCAGAGCCTGGGCTGCAGACGGGAGAAGTTAGCATCAAGCAGTAACATTTCCGCTGCTGCCCAAGAGACTCTCCCAGTCCAGAGACCCCCCAGCCTGCCCTGGACACCCTTTAACCTGAAGACAGAAAATCGCCCCTAAAAAAAAAGAACTGGGACTCCAGACCCCAGGGGCCAGACCCCATTTCTTGCTCCCAGTGACTTCCTTGGAAAGGGAAGGTAAGAGAGACCTTCCCACTCACACAGGGGATCCTCCCTACCAGTCACATCCTTGTCTGCAGAGACAAGGTTACACTGATCCCGCTGGCTGAACACTCTGCCAACTCTTGTGAAACCCCCAGACCCTTAAGCAGTTTGCTGGGGGATTTCAGTGGGAAAAGGCAGCTCACCCCATTTTACTCAGCTATACACCTTGTACCCTGGGACCTGCAACCTCCTTGGAGCAGGGTAAGGGGCCCTTCTGCTATTCTGGCCCACCCTGAACTTCCCTTTTACACCCCTCTGTCCCGTGAATAGCAGGATTGTGTCTGGGGCAGCAGGTATCGAGTGGGGGACTCTTGTCGCTGGCCCCCAATTAGCTCCAGTAAAGTTATTAAACTCTATCCCCTTTACCAAAAGGGTTCTCCTGACCCCAAAGGGTCAGCCACATCGCCAGATCAACATAAGCTTGGCCCTTACCCAAAATACCACGCTGCCAGCCAACCCTTCAGTAACTGAAACTAAAGGTTTATTACAAAGGATAGAAACAAATGAGAAGAGAGATGTTAGCGGTCAAAGCAATCAGATACACGCAAATGAATGTAAAGTCCATACAGATCAGATTCTCAGCAGAACTGTGGAGTTTGCAGGCTTGTACAGTCCCTCTGGTGCACATCCAGTACCTGGATGGGTCTCAGTCCTTTGTTTCACAGCTTCACTTGCAGATGAGTAGAGCCAGAGGTTAGGGAGCAGGAATGAAGACAAGATGAGGATGGTGCAGCTGCCTTTTATGTCTCAATCCCTTCACCATGTGGTTGGTCCCAAACACAGCACATGGCATGGAAAAGCCTCAGAGTCCCCTGTCCCTCATCATGTTCTTACATGCCCTGATGACACATAAGGTGTAGCCCCTGGGTTCTTTCACTGGATTCATGGTACTTTTGATTTCCTTTGATGGGCCATTAAGCAGGCTTAGTGCTGTTGCCGTCCAGTCTGGGGGTGTCGCCAGAAACCCAGCACAGGTTTGAAATACAAATTTACCAGATATCTTTGGAACTCATCATACAAAACGGAGACATGCCTATTAACAATATTATTATAGTTAGCGAATTTTAACCTTTCCAAAGGTACCTGACATGGCCTACCCCGTACAGATTATTGTAATTTTGCAATGGTGGTATCAATAATATTATAAATGGTCACCTCTAACCCAGACAGCGCCACAGCCACCCTCCCTGTCTAGTCCCTTATGTAATGGATTGCTCAATTGTCCACCATTGCACCTATCCGAAAAATCAATGGAAAACTAGTAAAGATCAATGATAAACATTGAAACCATGTGGCAGCAAGGAGGATGAAATGACCATGAGGGGATGGCCCTGTCTGGAAATAAAGACAAAAGACTGATTCAATGTACCCCACAGTGGAGAAGGACACTCTGCTTCCATTCCCCAAGGGTAACTTTGATGAGTGGAAAGTTCCAGAGGGGTAGCCATGTTAGTCTGTATACAGCAAAAACGAGAGTCTTGTTGCACTTTAAAGACTAACAAATTTAATTTCTGCAGGCATAAGCTTTTGTGGGCTGCAACCCACTTTGTCAGATGCCTTAATGAGTGGAGTGCTTCATGGAAGACCGGCTCTTAAGTCCTTGGGGCTAGCAAATGTGGCAGAAGACTGAATGTAGGATGAGGACCTACTTGATTACATAGGAAATGTCTCTATTAGAAAGTGTAGTTTTCTGAATTTTGATTTGCATGGGACTATTTGTTGCCATCGCTCATGCGTGTTTCTATTTGAATTGCTATTTGTAAAAAGATTTTATTTTGCTTTACTATCATCACGCTGCGTGGGATGTTGGTGTACGGTGAAACTGGTAAACCAGGGTATACCGTTCCTTTGGGATCAGTGGATCTGGGATTTCCATGGGCACCCGATGAGGAGGGGCTGGATGTCACAGGGACACGCTTTGAAGGGAAGCAGGGCCTGGGACGTATCTCTTCCCAGCTTGAAGGGCAAAGATGGGATATAGCCCAAAGGGAAAGTGGCCCAGTGCTTGAGAGGCTGGTTGTGTTAGGGCTCTAACAACCTGCTGGCACGGGCAAGACTCCCTTCACGTTGGTGACAGTGAGGTATTTCCCAGCCCTGGGGGTATCTGGAATAGCATCCTGGCATCTGTCTGACAGTGAATCTGGGAATGAAGGCAGTTCCTAAGCATTTTCCTTGTGGGAGTGAGTTAGGGTGAAAGCTAGCTCCAAGGAGCCAGAGAGAACCAAGCGGAGTGTGTGTGAGGCTTCCTCCCTTAAACATTCAGCCCAAGAGTCTGAGGAGCCATCCTAATGTGGGAGAGGCAGGTTCAATTCCCCCCCACTGCAGAAAAGGACCTGCACAGGGTCTCCCGCAGGTCTTAAGAGAGGGCCGTAACCACTGGACCCATGGAAGCTGCTGGTGTGGGACTCCCTCAATGTACCCTTCTGCGGCGCTTTGGATAAGTCATTAAAGGAGAGGGGACCCTCCCAGGCGGGTGCCCCACCCCTTGGACAAATCATTCTCTCTCTGGCCCAGGGAAAGTACCCACGCAGGTTTGGCCCAGGCATCCCCCATGGAACAGACTGGCGCCCCAGACCCACAGCAGCTGTGCTGGGAGCTGCGGTGAATGCCCATGGGGGAAGCCAGCCGAAAGAGGGGCAGAGCCTGGAGGCGTGCCCGTGAGGGGATAGGGCCTAGGGATGGGGTGATCCGGCCTTACAAACCGAGCTAGGGGAGCGGAGCTAGTAGCTGCTGTCCGGGGCGGGGAGCCTGGCGCCTGCTCCCAGACAAGAGACCCTCTCGCCAGCGGATCCCGACCAGTCTCGCCCCCCGCACGATGGGCGCCTGGGCGCGGCCCCGAATGCGGAGGGAGGCGCCGCGCCCAGGGGCTGCGGGGGCCGGTTTATCGCTAGGACCGCGGAGGAGCAGCCGGGGGCGATCGCGGGGCTCGCACCGATGCGGGCGGCGGGGAGTGGCTCTCACTCGCTGTGGTTTCGGCAGCGGCCGGGGGCGCTGGGTCCGGCTCCCCGCGCGGGCCGGGGCCGGACACCCCGCCGCGCCCCGCCTGGAGCCTCTCCCGGGGCAGAGCCCCCGGCCCGGCCCGCGCGGAGGGAAGGTAGGAGAGACCCGCCCCCGGCCGGGGCCGCTCCGCGCGGGGCTGGCCGCGATCCCCCCCCGCCTTTGTTCGCAGGGGGGATCAAGGGGGGCAGGGATGTGGGGGTCAGGACGGGAGGGGCGGGGGTGGCTGGAGGGGGATGCGGCGATGCGGGGGTGATGGGGCGGGGGGAGGAGGCTGGAGGAGGGGGGATGTGGGCAGGGGAGGGGGATCGGGAGAGCAGCGAGAGGCTGGCTGGGGAAAGGGGTGGGGGACCTAGGCAGGGAGGGATGAAGCAGAGACGGTGAGAGACAGGAGGGTGGGAGAACTGGGGGCTGCCCAGCCCAGCCGCTGAGTGTTGAACGTGTGGGGCGGGCAGGCTCCTGTCCTGCGATCTGGGCAGGGGTCACATTTCAGCCAGGCCGGTGTCTTTGCTAGGCGGGCGAATGAGATCAGCGTCTGCCTCTGTCCCTGAGGACTGCCGGGGGAGCCCAGGGAGGCTGGGCCTTTCCCTGCCCTCACCAGAGGGCTCTGGCCATTGCTAAGGGTGAGGGCTCTTGTGTCTGTCTCAGGAGAGCCCTGCAGTTGGGTTTTCCAGGTCACAAGCTGCCTCCTCCTCTGTTGTGGTCTGAGAGCCCAGACTGAGAACCTGCTGCTCCCCCTGTGCCCAGCCATTTTCTCTGGCGGCTGGAACCAGCCCCTGGGCTCTGCTGACACCAGCTCCCGAGCTGGAGCCTCCAGCTGATGGAGAGAGATCCGGGGGACAGTGCTGGGGAAGAGCAGGAAATGACTCTGCCCAAAGGACCTGCCCATGAGTTTGTACTAGCGAGAGAGGCTCTCAGTGTGTCTGTGAGTCCCAGAGCCGCTGCCCTCAGTGACACGCCAGGTTCACACCCCAGCGAGCATTCGCAGTAGCCGATCTGTCTCCTGTCTTGGAAAGCAAATGCCCGGATCCATGGGACAGTTCTCCCAGGCAGCGGGCAAAGGAGAGAAGGAAGGAGACAGAACTGGAGCGTGGAGAGACAGAAAGGGGCAGCAGGAGCAATAATCGAGAGAGAGGGTCCCCGCTCCCAAGCATGCCCAGATCCATTGACTTTCCTGGGAACGAGGTGAGGAGCAGAGAGAGGAAACGCCAGTTCCTGTCTCTGCCGAATCACCGCACTGCCAGGGAGATGTGTGCCCTTGGGGACAATGTCAGAACGAATCAGAGGCGTAGCCAGAACTGATTTTTTGGCAGGTCCTATGGTTGATCCAGGAAGGCACAAGCCTTGTGCCACAAGCGAAACAGCCAGTTATATAGAGGCTGATAAAAACGTGGGATGAACTGCTTAAAATCTGATTGGGTCGGCCTGCTTTCAAAGTGGCTGGGCCATGGCCCACCCAGGCCCACCCGTAGCTACGTCGCTGGAGTGAATCCCACAAAGCAGCATCTTTGATTCTGCTTTTTTCTAACATTTCGTTCAGAGACTCAGTTACTGGAGGGGGGGGCACGGGTGTTAAAAGTGCCTCAGGTGGTTTAGTCCCACTGGGAGAGGCCGGGTCTGTGTTGTAATGAAGTAAATGAGGTTTTTCCCAGTGTAGCAGAATCTACAGTGTCTGAACTGGAGGGAAAGAGCCAGGGGGGAATCAGGGTGTGAAATGGATTAAAGCCCCTTCTGAAACCTCTTCAATCACCCTTCTCTCCCCGGCAGGCTGAAGAATCACGTCCGTGTTTCACTCCAGATCATTCCATCTGCCCAGGGGACGGCCAGAGAAATGGCTGTGGTGAATCCAATTCAGGTAGGAAATTTTCAGGGAGCTGCAGTGTGGGGGGAGGACAGGAAACACACAGGGTGAGGCAGGGAGGGGGACAGGACATGATAAACCTGCTGGGACGTGTTCAGCTTGGAGCCTGGTTTTCTGAACAAGCCCATTGGCAGGGGGTGAACGTTCCCCCTTTTCTGAAACAGCAAACAAATCCCTCGACAGGCCTTGGAAAATTTTCCAGATTCCCAGGGCTGGATCCTGAAGCCACTAGCCAGAGGCCACTGTGTAATATGAAGGGAAGCTGTTGGGACTCCTGTCCCCTGCTCAGAGTATCTGTGGCTAGTAGGCGTGTGGTAAATGAGAGGACCCTGTCCTCCTCTATCTGCTGGGAGGGACGAGGAGCTCTCACTTTCTCCTCATCCCCTGAAGCCTCCAGGCTGCTCTGAACAGGGTGGGGGTGGGATTCTGTTACTCCGGCCCTCCCAGAGTTTCTATTTTATTGATCTTTCTCCCTCATGACTAAGGGGATTGTGGTGGGGGGCAGCAGGTGCTGAGCGGGGGACTCTTGTTGTTTCAGGGGCCAGTGACCTTTGAGGAGGTGGCTGTGTATTTCACCCAGGGGCAGGGGGTTCTGCTGGACCCCGCTCAGAGAGGCCTTTACAGGGACGTCATGCAGGAGAATTACGAGACGGTGACCTCGCTGGGTAAGGGATTCCCGTGCCCTCGTTTATTGGAAGTGGTGGGGTCTGCATGTCTGAGAGCTTGTCTACACTACAGAGTTCGGTGGATTTAATTGAGCTCAACCTACAGACACTGCAGCAATTCAGTCGGCAGCTGGTGATCCCACTAACTTCCTTCTGACAATGGTGCGCGTCCTCACCAGGAGCGCTGGCACCGACTGAAGTGAGGCATCGTGGGGCAGTGACAGCCACGTGGGGCTCACAGCTGGATCCCCCCACCCAGTCTGAGATAGTCTCTGCTTCAGAGCAGATGCTGGGCTCACAGTTGGAGCTGGGAAACTGACAAGAATGTCACTGTATCTTTAGCAAGTTGTCTCTCAAATTCTCGCTTGGCCTCCTTTATTATACTTTTAGAATTAACTCGCCAGAGCTCAAGCTTCTTCCTATTATCCTTACTATGATGTCCACATTTTAAAGGATGCTTTTTTGCCTCTGATGGCCTCCGCTGCTCTGCTGTTTAGCCCTGGTGGCCTTCTTTTGGTCCTCCCACTGTCTTTTTTGATTTGGGGTATGCATTTAGCGTGAGCCTCTATTACGCTGTTTTAAAGTCATCTCCGTGTTGCTGCTTGCCGGCATTTTACCCTTGTGACTGCTCTTTTTAATTTCTGTCTAACTAGCATCCTCGGTCTTGTGTTGTTTCCATAGTTAAAGTTAAATGTTACCAGGGTGGGAGTTTTTTGATATTCTCCCCCGCCACAGGATGTTAAATTTAAATACATTATGGGTCACTTACTGAATAGTTCAGCTGTAGTTACTTCTTGGATCAGATCCTGTCCTCCACTTAGGACTAAATCAAGAATTGCCTCCCCCTAGGTGGGTTTGAGGACTAGCTGCTCCAGTAAGCAGCAATTTATGGTGTCTAGAAATTTTATCTCTGAATCCTGCCTTGAGATGACATTTACCCCGTCAGGAGGAGGATAGATGACGTCACCCATTATTTTTGCATTTTTCTAGTTCTGTAGCCTTTCTGACCAACCTTAGCATCACATAGGGTGACCAGATGTCCCGATTCTATAGGGATACTTCCAATATTCAGGACTTTTTCTTCTATAGGTGCCTATTACCCCCATCCCCATTCTGATTTTTCACACTTGCTATCTGCTCATCCTAGCATCAAAATCACTGTCACCATCCTGGTCATGTGGTCAGTAGTATAAGGGACATGTTATTTCATCCCATCCCTCCAGCTTTCAAGGAAGTGGAAGCCGTGTATTGTCCTGTCCGTCACTTGCACACAGAATCCCTATTCCCCTCCCTTCATGGGACTAGCTCCAGCCATGGGGAGGGCCTCTGGGCTCTGCAAGTTTAGAAATAGGCAGGGCTTTAACTCCAATGTCAGCAAGACCCCCGGAGTGCAGCGATCCTGCAAATTCCTACTGAGAGTGCGACAATTCCCCACCTCTCCCCAGATGTCTGCCTCTCCCAAGTGACTCAGTGACTCTGTTCTCACCTGTTCAGATTGCACATCCTTTCCAGCACAGCACCAGAGCAGGTTAAAATCAGGGCATGCCCTTTGTGACCCTCTGTGCACCCTGATCTTGTCTGATTTTTGTCCCATGAGCAGGATTTCCCATTCCCAAACCTGACCTGATTGCCCGGCTGGAACAAGGGGAAGAGCCATGGGTCCCAGATCTCCAGGCCTGCAAGGGAAGGGAGCTCCCGAGAGGCAGCTACCCAGGTGAGGAGTCAGTGAAATGGACACAGAAACCATCTGGAGAGTGAAGGAAAAAACTGGGACTCCCAAAAATATGCTGTGAGGTCAGGGCTGCAGTGGGCAGGTCGTATTATCATGGCAGTTCCCACTCACAGCTTCCCACCCATTCTGTTAAGTGTCAGGATTTTCCTCCGCAACTTTACTTCCCGAGGAGTGTTTGGATGGGATTTGGAGGCAGAATCCAGCAGATCGAGGGAAATGATTACTCCCCTCTCTTCGGCACTGGAGAGGCCACAGTTGAAGGATTGTGTCCAGTTTTTGGTCCCCCGCTACAGGAAGGATGTGAACAAATTGGAGAGAATCCAGCGGAGGGCAACAAAAATGATTAGGGGGCTGGAGCACATGACTTATGAGGAGAGGCTGAGGGACTAGACTTGTTTAGTCTGCAGAAGAGAAGAATGGGGGGGGGGATTTGATAGCAGCCATTAACTACCTGAAAGGGGGTTCTAGGGAGGATGGAGCTAGGCTGTTCTCAGTGGTAGCAGATGACAGAACTAGGAGCAATGGTCTCAAGTTGCAGTGGGGGAGGTCTAGATTGGACTTTAGGAAAAACTTTTCCACGAGGAGGGTGGTGAAGCCCTGGAATGGGTTGCCTAGGGAGGTGGTGAAATCTCCATCCTTAGAGGTTTTTAAGGTGTGGCTTGACAAAGCCCTGGCTGGGATGATTTAGCTGGGGTTGGTCCTGCTTTGAGCAGGGGGTTGGAATAGATACCTCCTGAGATCCCTTCTAACCCTCATCTTCTATGATTCTATCCAATTTCTCAGTCTCCCCAGTAGTTACTGTGTTGAGATTCCTCTCTTTGCTGTTCCCCTTCGTGTCCTTTCTCCCCAGCACAGGGAATGACTCTTGACTGGATTCTCTCTCTCTCCTAGCAGGCGATGAGACAATGTGTGAGAACCAGGAGGAGAATCCACAACAGGAATGTCCTGAGCAAGTAGAACTGCCGGGGATCTTTTTGAGAGGAGCTGAAAGGAATTTTTCCCAGTGCTTGGAACAGGGAAAAGCCTGTGGAAATCAGGGCAGGTCAGAGATGCCATTGGGAAATTACTTCATTTCCTGGGAGGATGAATCCATTCAGTGTGGGGGGAGATTCAAGGATCCCAAAGAAACCACAGCTCGGCAGACGTATCACAAGGCAGAGAAACTCTATAAACGTCTAGATAGTAGGAAAAGATTCAGTGTGAGTACGACCCTTTTTACACACCGGAGAAGCCAATCAGGAGAGAAACCCTATAAATGCTTGGACTGTGGGAAAACCTTCAGTAAGAGCTCAGACCTTATTAAACATGGCAGAATGCACACTGGGGAGAGACCTTATAAATGCTTGGAGTGTGGGAAAAGCTTCACTCAGAGCTCACACCTTATTACACATCAGAGGCTGCACACAGGAGAGAGACCTTATAAATGCTTGGAGTGTGGGAAAGGATTCAATGTGAGATCAAACCTAATTAAACATCAGAGAAACCACACCGGAAGGAAACCCCATGTTTGTTTGGATTGTGGGAAATGTTTCAATCACAGCTCCTACCTTGTTACACATCAGAGACTGCACACTGGAGAGAGGCCCTATAAATGTCTTGAGTGTGGGAAGAGTTTTAATCAGAGCTCTAGTCTTATTACGCATCTGAGAACCCACACGGGAGATAAACCCTATCAGTGCCTCGACTGTGGGAAAAGTTTCAATGTGAGATCACAACTTATTATTCATCAGAGAATTCACACAGGAGAAAAACCTCATAAATGCCTGGACTGTGGAAAAAGTTTCAGTCACAGCTCACACCTCACTAAACATCGGAGAATCCACACAGGAGAAAGACCCTATAAATGTACTGAGTGCGGGAAATGTTTCAACCAGAGTTCACACCTTATTATGCATCAGAGAACCCACACGGGAGAAAGACATTATAAGTGCCTCGAATGTGGGAAAAGTTTTGTTCGGAGATCAGCCCTTATGACGCATCAGAGAATCCATACTGGAGAGAAACCTCATACGTGTTTGGACTGTGGAAAAAGTTTTAGTCAAAGATCAGCCCTTATTAGACATCAGAGAATCCATACGGGAGATAAACCTCATAAATGCCTCGACTGTGGGAAAAGATTCATTCAGAGATCACACCTTATTACACATCAGACAATCCACATGGGAGAGAAAACCCATAAATGCTTGGACTGTGGAAAAAGCTTCAATAACGGTTCATACCTCACTAAACATCAGAAAATCCACAAAGGTGAGATACCCTAGAAATACTTCCATTATGGAAAAAGATTCAGTGGGCACTCACACATTCTTTTTAGACATCAGAGAATTCACATGAGAGAGGACAAGAGAGATTTTTGACTTTTAAAAACTCTTTTAATAAAATCAGTACATAAAACACAGTAAAAACAAGAAAAAAAATAGAGATTCAAAAACAATTGTCTATCCCTGACAGTAACAAGTGTATTTCCAATAGCCCGCCGCTGAGTAAACTGATCCAAATCATGAATAAGAGTAAAATATCTATATTTGAAAGCAAAAAAGAGTTTAAAAAAAAACCCATGAAGAACATTGCCAAGCCAAGTGCCAACTAATGTATATAGTCTATTTTTCAAAATGGCCGTCTTTGCTTGATCCAAAATAATGTTTGCAAGACATACCACCAATCTATTTGTGAACGTGTACGTAAAAGTAAATACAAATGTATGAGAAAAATCAAGGTGCAGTTTCCTCTGCATCACAAAAAAGATAAAACACACACACCTCCGGAGTGAAACGCTGCACAAGCACACTCATGGCAACATCCCCATGAAGAATTCTCCATTGGAGATCACCTCCTCTTTGCAATCTGAGGCTTGCGTACAGTTCACCAGGCTCGATGGATGGAGTCCGCCACCAGAAGGTGTCTTCTGCATGCTGAATTGGGATAATTAACAAGTGTTTGAAATGACAGATCTTTGCTACAAACATACACAATGCCGTATGACCTAAGCTATTAAGAGTAAATTCATTAGAGCCATTAAAGGTAAGCAAGCTGCTAAGCCTATCAACATCCCGTTCCACAGCAGGAGCAACAGTCAAGGAAACAGAAACAATGGTATAAATCAGGGATGGCTCACTCAAGCAGACAACTGTCCAGACCAGCAATATTGCTCCTAGAGAAGGGCTGATTGTGTGTCTGATAAAACTCCTCAAAGTTCAGACATCCTAGGATCCAGCAAAAAAAATGTTCTTGATCAAAACCCAAGCTTCCTACTCGATGAAGAAAAGCAAAGGCCAGTTGCCTCCAAAGAACAGGTTACTCCACAAACAACCCCTGCAGAGACTAATCAAAAAGTAGCGACTCTCCTTGAAAGATCCATGAGACCCTGACCCTTTGCACAATGTGTAGATACAAAATACTCTCTCGCAGCCCCGGATGGCTAGCCCAGAAAAAGTCCAGAAGAACCTTCTGATTTTTTTCTAAAAGACTGGAGGAGGATCCAAAACAAAACACTTATGCCACAACATGGAGGCGATTAAATGATTAATGACTAACCCCCGCCCTCAAAAGCAGAGGGGAGCCAAACACCTTCCACCTATGCAGCCTCTTCTCCAGCTTTTCCATGATTCCATCCCAATTCTGACAAAATATCCGCTCCCAGTGTAATTCTCAGGGCCTTAAAGCCAGCTCAGTTTTGCAGTGGCCCTCTATGCACAGTTAGGGCTAGGAAATCACCCCACCCAAACCCCAAGCAGGCATGTGGCACTCTTCCCCCAATTTATGCAAGTGGAGGAAGCTTGCTCTAAAGGGTGCTGACATTCAGTCAAAACCTGGCCCTCACAATCATGAGTTATAATCATAGTCATGTTGTCAGCCTGTGCAGAGACTTTCACTGGAGTACGAGCTGGAACAGGGAGAGAAAAGTCAGAAAGATGTTTTCCTAACATAACAGAGGGTCCATAAAAAGAGCATACACTAACCCAGACAGGGAACGACCCTGTCTAATGCCCC
Source organism: Mesoclemmys tuberculata (assembly GCA_007922155.1). Classification (NCBI taxonomy): domain Eukaryota; kingdom Metazoa; phylum Chordata; order Testudines; family Chelidae; genus Mesoclemmys; species Mesoclemmys tuberculata. Next base: position 2,174,899 of record ML676948.1, read on the forward strand.
TACAGAATGGAAAGAGACACTCAAAACACTAGTCACCTCAGGTAGACAATATATATCATTAGACAGCAGCTGAATGTAGGAGAAAACCTGGGGCCCAAATCAAAAGCGCAAAGGAAACAAATATGCATGAGCGACACAATCAAAAGCCTTCTCCTGATCATAGCAAATCAATTCTATGTGCAAATCCAGCATTTTTGAGGCTGAAATGACATCCCGCAACAGGAAACGGTTATGAAAAATGGACCTGTTGGGGACGCAGAGGTCTGACCAGGGGGCACAACCAAACCAATTACAGTATCTTTCTATTTGTCAAGGCCTTGGAAAAAAAGTCTATCGTTAGAGCAAAACAGGGACACAGGTCTCTAATTCTTCACTTCCCCTCTTCTTAGGCAATGCTCCAGGATAGCTGTGTGGAAATATCTTCTCCCTGACACTCCTGAAAAACCTGAAGCAGGTCAGGCCCAAGAAGGTCCAAAAGGCCTTCTAAAACTCAATCGGCAAATCATCATTGCCAGGTACCTTTCCTGGAGCAAAGCCATTTAGGGTAGAATCCGGTTCTGAGAGTGTCAGATCCTGTCCAAGTCTGTCCACCTCTGACACTGAGGTTCTAGGAAGATCTTCATGAAGCCACTGTGTGTCAAACGGGCATACAGGCCTGAGAAAAAAATCAAAGCAAAGCTCCTGATCCCCACAGGATCTCAAAGCACCAGGCCCAACAACATATTGACGTAGCCAATCATCTTCTGCTCTGCATGTTTCTTTTCCAGACTGAAAAACTGAGTAGGTGCATCCATTTGAGAAAGGCCCTGAAACTGGGCCCTAACCAATGCACCTGGAACTTTGCTATCCAACAGGACTCGCAAGAGCTATGTTTTATAGTTAAAGCTCTCCTGTAACCTGACATCATTTTTGTCATGAAAGGCTTTTTCAACTTCCACAGTCCCCGCCTCTAGCTCCTCCATACTTGGGTGAAGGCTCAGGGTTGTCTGCTGAATGTACTGCTGACCAAAACACTTAATATTAACTTTGCCCATCTTGCACTGTTGTCTCAAGAGGGGAAAAGACATCCTTTGAGGCAACCCATACTCTCCTAAAATAAATCAGAGTCCCCCTCAATGACCCTCTTGTAAAAAGCTAGGGTTAAAAAGCCAATTTGGGCGACTGTCTTGAATACAGGGAAGAGACAAGACAAATAAGACCAAACCATGATCTGACATCCTAGCAGGGGCAATACAACTAGAAAGCAAATGAGACAAATGATGAGTAAAAACATCAAGATGGTCCAAACAGGTCAGAGAGAAAGCGCTAGCACTCAACCAGTTGTACTGCCATGAAGAAGGGCAGTATTTAATTTGTGCCAGGGCTGATCCTCGGCACCTGTAGGCTTGGCAGTTCATGGTCCCAGCACCTCAGGGCTTGCTGCATAAGTGATGAATGTAAAATAATTGTTGGATCCCCAGCACCTAATTTCTTGAGCCCTGCTTTCATTACAGATTAAGCACTGCATGAGGGTGAAAATTCCACCACATATCAGTCAGGTCAGAAGCCTGTACAAGAGTTGAAAGTCACTGAGCAGACAGTGGATGCGGTTCCAGATGGTTCCTATCCCAACGCTTGTTAAGAGTACAGTTAAAATTGCCCCCCACCAACATTAAAATATCACTTCTCCAACGATGGGCTAAAAGAGCTCCCCCGCTCTGAAAAAGACCATGGTCTTTTCCTACAGCAGTGGTTCTCAACCTTTCCAGATGACTGTACCCCTTTTGGGAGTCTGATTTGTCTTGCATATTCCCAGGTTTCCCCACACTTAAAAACGACTTGCTTACAAAATCAGACATAAAAATATGAACGTGTCTTGGTGCACTATTGCTGAACAATTGCTTCCTTTCTCATTTTTACCATATCATTATAAAATAAATCACTTGGAATATACATTCGGGACTTACTGTTCAGTGTAAAGTATATAGAGCAGCATAAACAAGTCATTGTCTGAATTTTTGGTTTGTACTGATTTTGCTAGTGCGTAGCCTGTTGTAAAATTAGGCAAATATCTGGAGGAGTTGATGTACGCCCTGGAAGGCCTCTGCATAGCCCCAAGGATACACCCCCCCCTCCTGGGTTGAGAACCACTAGTGAAGTCTGTACAAACTAAAAATTCAGACAATGACTTGTTTAGACTGCCCTATACAGCTACTACTGTGTGAGCATAGGCTGTCAAGGATCTAGCTGTAGCTGGGTCAGCCTCCTAGCTGCTTGCTGGGCACAGCTAACCCTGGCCAGGGTTGCCTGATTGATTGCACTTCCTGATTGGTGAAGGGGTGGAGCAACTACTCCCTGAACCAGCAGCACCAGAGATTGCTGGAGGTTCAATGCATTCCATACCTGCCTCTGCATTTGGTCCTGCTTCTTGCTTTGTGTTTCCTGTCTCTGCTTCTCCCCAGTCTGCTCCTGTGCCCAGCTGCCCTTTTCAGTTCCTGTCCTTCATCTTTGCAACCTCTGGCTCTGCTTTCTGACTGTGCCTCCGGCTCACCCATTGACTCTGGCTTTCAGCTTCTGATCCTTGGCTAAAACCCTTGGCTCTGTAATGGATATATGGTACAGACATGCCTTGAATGATTAGTAGCTAGTATTACTGATTCCTTCTGGCCCTCAAACATTAGAAAAATCTGCCTCTGTTTATCCCAAAATAGGATCCACCTGAGAAGTAAAGACAATAAAATATCATGTGAGACACCTTGTCTAAGAACCCACAGATCAGCCAAGGTTGGGAGCTCCTCTCTCCAAGAATAGAAACTAAAATGTTTAAAGGAGAGTGTTGTTAATCATTTCAGCAAGAATATCTCAAAATTTGTGTATGTAAAAACCTCTTTCTCTCTCCCAGCCTACATAAAAAGAACTCTGTTACCAAGCAAGGCTCACGCCCTGCTTGCCTATGCAAAGTGTTTTCACCCAAAAGTATAAACTAGACATTGTTTTCCTTGTAAATCAAATATACAGTGAATAATCTCTTTCACCCCAAATTAAAATGTGCACATTTGTTTGTGGCATCATTGTCAGTCCAATCTACATCCTTCTACATGTGGAAAATGTCTCTTGTTCTGTTGGAAGTCCTAAATAAGGTGAAATACTTATGTACAATCAAAGGCTGTATGGAGTATGTCCTCTAAATTTAGAAGAGTATAAGGATTTTGTTGGTTTTTATTGTACATGTTGCACTCTAGAAGTAATAGGAATTGTCTGGCACAAGGAAGAAAGGTTAAAAGATAAAATCCAGAGTATAACTTTGGGTTATCAAGAGAAATTGCGTAAAAGGGGGTATCCCAATTGATAGTAGGGGCTAATGATGAAATATAATCCTTGAAATGAATAGAATTTATGACGCATCTGATAAGAAAAGGATTGAAGAACTTAGTTATACGCCAGCGCCATCTACTGAATATTAGCGAAAGCAGCAAACAAACAAAGAGCTAAAATCTAAGGATTACTCATTTGGCCTGTGTCTAATAGGAATAAGTGTGTGGCCTTTCCTATGTGCCCTGAAACCAAGGTATATAAACTGAAGTCACCATGTGCTAAAGAGAGCTGACTGAATCCAACAAGAAAGTGAAGACTCCTAAGAGCAACTCATGCCTGGATCAGGCCTGTGGAAAGAATTCTTCCCCCATTCCAGGGTTAACAGGGTAAGAAATGGTGAAATTTCATTTCACGGATTGTATTTCCCCTTCTATTCTTTAATATAAATAACCATAGGTTATTTTGTTCAGTCTACGCTCTCAAGTGAGACCTCAAGTAGCCATCTTTTAGATTTTTAGTTCCTTTATAAGCCCAAGCAAATTGGCCTAACAGAGATTGAAAAGAATTGTTTTAAGCAACTACTTTTAATATTCTAAACTTGTCCCTTTTGAACCACTCTAGTCCAGTCCAGTCCACTCTTCAAGGTGCCTCAAATACAAGCGCACCCTTGGGAGTGTGATAAATGTGTTAGGAATGGACAATTGATGATCATAAGTAAATGTAAGAGGAAATCTTGGTAATTTGTTCCTTGATGTAACTCTTGACCCTTGGCTCTAGCCTGTGAGAACTGCTTGCAAGACTATTGTGTGTATAGAATATACCTAGAACTTCGGTTGTGTCTACACATCAGTGGTGAACTACTGACTGTATGTTAATGTGGTTTTGGGTGAATTAATAAATTGTTGTTCAGTGGAGGATTTGCAAGTGTCCTGATTTGAGAAATGGTGTTCCACTTTAAAGTTATAACATTCCCGCTCAGCGTAAGAACGTCCCCAGTTTGGTGGGCTGCACTGATGGATTCCCCCCTCTCCTCTCCTCATTGAACAGCACCTCTGACTGTGACCACACACTGCGGAGTGTGATGGGGGGGTATAGACCCCACACTGATGAGGAAGATGTTGGCGAGGCTCTCGATGTGGTTCTGCCCCTGCCCATGATGTGTTGTGGGGAGGAAACCATTATAAAAGAGGAAACTGTGATCAGCAGTGGGGAGAGAACACACTGAGCAGATCGAGGGTAGAGTGGCTTCAAGGAGGAATTCCCATTCAGGAAATCTCCACTCCCAATCTGACTGGGAGTGTGGTGAAAAGGGAGGAAGCATCTGAACTAGCTAATAGGAAATGCTGAGAAGGGAAGGTCCCAATCCTTTCCCCTCAGAGAGATGATCTCTGCCCTGTTGCCCGAATTTAGGTGCCCATCTCTAGTTACCAATGAACAGCTGGGAACCCCTCCATTGGCGTCAGCTGACTTCTTTTCTTGTGAGAATGAGTGAGGCAGGCACCTAGCTCCAGCCAAAGCAGCCGGAGGAGTGTCGGGTGATTCCCCCCTGAAACGTTTAGCCCAGGGATTAGAGCTGGAGTGAGAGACCCAGGTTCATTCCCCTTTCTGCCTGCTTGGGAGAAAGGATTTGAATAGGGTCTGTCAGAGCTCATAGGACCATTCTCTACCACTGGGCCGTGGGATATTCCAAAGCGGGGCTCCCTCAGTCCTTGCTGTTGAACCAGTTCCACTTCAGAGAAGTCATTACAGAATCCTTGGGAAAGGGGGCTGGACTGTCCCAGGCGGGTGCCCCCAGTCCAGGCTCCCAGATCACACTGGAGGAGGCAGCCATGTGATCCAGGCCAAAAAACATCAGCTGGAGTGCAGCCTCCTCTCTCTCAGCAGGGACCACCAGACGCCTCTGAACACAACAGCTACTGAATCAACTCCCCTCTCCACCAGACACCACAGCACCTGAAGCTCTCCCGCTGCCCTCCAGGCTCTGGATGGAGACCCTGACATGGGGGAGCCAAGCGGGAGAGGGGCAGAGGCGATCGCTGCTGGGGGCGAAGACATAAGGGGGTTTTGGCTAGAGCCCAGGGATGGGTTAATCCAGGCCTGCGAATCACTGAGTGCGCCTGTTGGCCTAGCACTGACAGCCACGTGCCCCGAGTTGGGGAGCGGAGTGTGTAGCCCCGGTCGGTAGCCAGCAAGCCTGGTGTGGACACACGAGATTGCTTCTTGCAAACTGCCCCCTGGACCAATTTTCTACCAGAGCCAATCACCCTGAGAAATGGGTCCCTGCGGCTCTGGGCCGCTGATCTAGAACCAGGCACCCATCACCCCTGTATCACCCATACCGGGGGCTCTCTGGAACGAGCCAGAGCGCCCATAGCGATCCCCTCCCGGGGGCCGGGGTCTCCTCTCTCCCTGCCCGCGGACACGGGGGCTTCCAAGCACGGGGCGCCCTTAACGGTGGGAGCCCCGAGGGGCAGGATCTGGGGCAGGGGCGCTGCAGAGAGAAAAGGGGCGCCCGCTAGGACCCGGAGCGGCGGGGAGGGAAGGTAGGAGAGACCCGCCCCCGGCCCGGCTGCAGGATCTCCCCGCGCCGGTGTCACACCGGAGTGACTGCGGATGGCCACGCGCAGATGGGCCCTAGGGCTGCGGGCGCAGGCCGGGGAGGCTGATTGAGTCGCTAGCTGCCGCCAGCAGAGGGCGAAGAGGAGGCGCCTCTCGCTGCTGAGGACACCGGAGCCTGGCGTTCCGCTCCCGCGGGGTCAGCTGGCGGCCAGCTCTCCCCACCGGTCCCGCAGCGGGATCTGTGCCCACGAGAGCCCTCCATCAAAGCCCCCTCCGCGGCCAGCCGAGGTGGGGACTTTCTCCAGTGGCTGGAACCAGTCCCCAGCCGGAGCCTGCAGGTGAGGGGAGATCTGGGGGGAAATGCTGGGGCTGGGCAGGAAAACGGCTCTGCACAAAGGGCCCCTTTCAGGGACCTGCGGATGAGTTTGTACCAGAGGGAGGAGGGGATCTCTGCGTGTTTGAGAGTCCCAGAGCTGCTGGTATCCTCAGTGACGCACCCAGGCTCACGCTCTAGTTAGCAACAGCCGGATTTCTACTGGAAACCAAACGCCCACATGCATGGGCCAGTGGAACCAGTTTTCCCAGGCAGACGGGAGAGGCGAGAGAGAGGAAGACAATGAACAAGGCAGACGGAGCAATAAGAAAGGAGAGCGAAACTCCCAAACCTGCCCAGGTCCATTCCCTGCACCCCTCTGGGGAGATTAGAGAGACAAGGCCAGTGAGGTAATATCACCTACAGGAGCAACTTCTGTTGGTGAGAGAGACCAGCTTTTGAGCCACACACTTCTTCAGGTCTGGGAGAGGCCCTGCCAGTGTCACAGCTAAATGCAAGGTGGAACAGATTGTTTAGCATCAGTAGGTAACACAAGGGTCTTCAGGGATCATTCAAGGTAAAGTGGCCCATTAACTCCTATGCAGCCACAGGACAAAAAAGGGAGGCTTAGCAGGTCACAGATTGTGGTAACAAGCCATAAATCCAGTATCTGTTCAGTCCATGATTTTTC
>ML676948.1:2186755-2216653 GCA_007922155.1 Mesoclemmys tuberculata
TTCCAGGTTCCAAATGGCGTGAAGGCACCTCCGAGGTGTGTAGGTAGAACAATCATAGGTCTTGTCTCCTTCCTTGAGACATTCTAGTGTGGATCTGTGAGAATAACTTCCCGCCTGTTGCTATTGTCAAATTCTCAAATGTCCCAGCTACTTAAGCCCAAACTTAGTCTGCTAATGCAAGGTTTTCTGGGATATTTGACATGACTGAGCAGAATTTTGGGGAGGGTATAAGAGATTCAGTTAAGATCGCTTCCCAATGCTTAAAACTATACTTAACATACGTGTGTTGGCGAACAACATCCACGTTTCGCTCCAGATTGTCTCATATTCCCGAGGCGCAGGGAAGGGGGATGGCTGTGGTGAAGCCAGCTTAGGAGGAGGATTTTCAGAAAGCTACAAGGGAGATGGGGCAGAAATACACAGGGGGGAGGCAGGGAGGAAACAGGGGGTGATAAACCTGCTGGGATGTAGCCAACCTGGGCTTGATTTTCTGAGCAGGCCAGGGGGGCATCCCCCATTTCTGAAACAGGAAGCAAACCATCTGGACAGGCCTGGGAAAACTTTTCCGCACTCCCAGTGCTGGAGCCTGAACCCACTAGCCAGAGGCTGGTGTGTAATATGAAGGGAAGCTGCCAGGATTCCTGCCCCTGTGGCCTGGTCACACACATCAGCCTTTGTTGTTTCAGATGCCGGTGACCTTCGAGGAGGTGGCTGTGTATTTCACCCAGGGGCAGGGGGCTCTGCTGGACCCCGCTCAGAGAGCCCTCCACAGGGACGTCATGCAGGAGAATTACGAGACGGTGACCTCGCTGGGTAAGGGATTCCTGTGCCCTTGGGGCTTAGAAGCCACGGGGCCTGCATTTCTGAATCTGGTCAGATTCTTTCTGGGTCAGTTGCATTTGAAGGGAATGTGCTGCATAACTCACAGATCCACTGTGAAAGAGACTTTCGTCTACATGCCCCCTGCAATGGAATCGGGGAGCCATAAACGTAATGGACATGCCAATTCGCTCCCATCCCTCCAACTTTCCAGGGAGCAGAAGCAATGGATTTCCCCGTCTCTATTCACTTTCCCTTACACCCAGAATCCCTGTTCCCTTTTCTTCCTAGGACTCACTCCATTCGTGGGGAGTGCTCTGGGTTCTGGAGGTTGAGACCTTGGCAGCGATTTCACACTGTTGCTGTGTCTGCGAGTTCTCCCGAGCCCATAGAGGCAGAGTACTCCCACTGCGGGTGTGACAAATCTCCCGTACCTCGCGACTCAGTGACCGTGACCCCATCTTTTCGGATTCCACATCCCACCAGCACGCCATGGGGCCAGTTTAAAGTCAGGGAATGTCCTCTGTGATAAATCCTCTGCCAATTCTCCACACAGCCTGATCAGGTCTGATTTCGTCCCCTGAGCAGGATTTCCTGTTCCCAAACCTGACCTGATCACCCGGCTGGAACGAGGGGAAGAGCCGTGGGTCCCGGATCTCCAGGCCTGCGAGGGAAGGGAGCTCCCGAGAGGCAGCTGCCCAGGTGAGGAGTCAGTGAAACTGACACACAAACTCTGCGGTGAGTGAAAGAAAAAACTGGGACACGCAAAAATGTGCTGTGTGTGAGCTCAGTCAGTGGTGCCTCCTCTCACCCAGGTCAGGGCTGCAGTCGGCAGGCGTCATATCATCATGGCGGATACCGCTCACCGCTTCCCACCCATCTTGCTAAGTGTCAGGATTTTCTTCCGCAACTTTACTTCCTAGGGAGAGTTTGGCTGGGGTTTGGAGGCAGAATCCAATTTCTCAGTCGCCCCAAGAGTTATTGTGTTGTGTTTCCCAATGCAGAGGAGAAAGGAAAGAAAGGGGAAGAGCATTGACTCCTGTCTAGATTCTCTCCTCTCTCTCCCTCCCTCTCTCTCTCTCCCTCCCTCTCTTCCCCCCCAGCAGGTGATGAGACAACAAGTGAGAACAAGGAGGAGAATTCTCAACCTGAAGGTCCTGAGCGCATGGAAGCCCTGGGAACGGTTATGAAAACAGCTTCTGGAAATTTTCCGCAGGGTTTGGTAGAGGGAAAAGCCCGGGGAGATGGGTGCGGGTCAGAGAGGCAGCTGGGAAACCACTCAGTGAAGAAAGTGGATGAATCCATTGAATGTAGGGCAGCATCCACGGATCCTAAGGAAACTGTAGCCCCGCAGACAAATCACAAGGAGGAGAAGCTCTATAAATGCCTTGAGTGTGAGAAAAGCTTCAGTGTGAGAACAAACCTTATTACGCATCAGAGGAACCACACAGGAGAGAAACCCTATAAATGCTGGGAGTGCGGGAAGAGCTTCCATCAGAGTTCAAGCCTCACTAAACATCGGAGAATCCACACGGGAGAGAGACCCTATAAATGCCTCGACTGTGGGAAAAGATTCAGCGTGCGAACCAACCTTATTACCCATCAAAGACTGCATACGGGAGAAAAACCCTATAAATGCTTGGACTGTGGGAAAAGCTTCAGTCAGAGTTCGAGCCTTACTAATCATCGGAGAACCCACACGGGAGAGACCCCCTATAAATGCCTCGACTGTGGGAAAAGTTTCAAGGTGAAAACCAACCTTATTACCCATCAGAGAAACCACACAGGAGAGAAACCCTATAAATGTTTGGACTGTGGGAGAAGCTTCAGTCAGAGTTCAAGCCTCACTAAACACTGGAGAATCCACACGGGGGAGAGGCCCCATAAATGCCTGGTGTGTGGGAAAAGTTTTAGTGAGAGCTCTACCCTGATTAAACATGGGAGAGTGCATACACGGGACAGGCCCTATGAATAACTGGAGTGTGGGGAAGAGATGGAATGACAGATCAGCCCTTGTTATGCATCGGAGAACCCACACAGGAGAGAAACCCCATAAATGCTGGGGCTGTCACAGCTGCAAACTTACTAAACATTGGCACATGCACAAGGGGGAGAGACCCTGGAAATACCTCGACTGTGGGAAAGGATTGGGATCCATTTCCTAATTCCCACACGTGTCAGGGGCTTTTGGCTCCCGAGATCCAGCTGCCCATCTCGGGGCTGGGGATACAGCATCAGCTGATCAGGGACCCTCTGGCTGCCTGGACTAACCAGACTCCAAGCCCCGATCTGCTCCTTCTCCTTGCTGCAGTCCTGGCTGTGAGATGATGAACTACAGGTGAGGAAAGAGGGAGAGGGAAAGAAACTCTTCCAGATGCTCCCTCCATCTGGCTGAAGTTCCCTGCCCCCCTTCCCAGAAGGGCTCCCCCTGCCATGGAGATGAGGAGAAGGACACTTGGGCGAGGACCCACTTTCACTCTAGACCCCTGTCCCCAACTCCCATCTTCCATCAGCCCCTGGGCTGGGCTCCCCCACTTACCTGGAACTGTTCCCTGAAAGGGGCCTGTCCCTGTCGGCTGGTGACTCTTCCACTCCCTAAATCCCCCCAGCCAGCCAGATGAGGCTGAGAGCTGTGAACTTGCTGCACTGGGGCCAGAGGGAGACAGGAATTGTCCTGTGAGTGCCAGGTGAAGCTGTCCCTGAATTCTAAATGGCGAAGAATGACGCCCCTAGAGGAATGAGGCGGACAGGGGGCACCATCTCCTGACTGGAGAGGAGGGATCTGGGCAGAGGCAAGAAAGAAAGCCGGGGAAGCAAACAGGCCTTACTAGTCCTGAAGCCAGGCTGGCCTCTGTCATCCAGGTCAGAGGGAGAAATGGAGTCTGATAGCCCAGCCAGTCATTTGCGCCCCATCTACCGCAGTTTCCTGTGTGCGGATGACAGACTCTCTGTTTGCCACTCACCCCACACCGCATCCATCTAACCTGAGCTCCCTGGGTTTCCTACTCTTGGAATGTTTTTTTGTGACTGGGTCCTGGTGTCTCCCGTGGGTTGTCTGCACTTTTCTACCAGCTTTAACTTGATCCTCTTTCCTGGGTGCCTGCGGATGCCGGGAGCAACAATGTGCTGGCCCAAAATGCACATGTGTGAGCCAGGTGTTAGGTGGGGAAGGAGGTGATTAACTTTTATTTCTTGCTGTTTAATAATAAAGAATTTAGCTCCTCAAACTCCTGGTGTCCTTTGTCTTGAATCATGGGGAAAGGGATCTCCGCAGCTGTCTGGGAAGCCTCATTGAGGTATTATCCCCAGCCTTTGGGCTGTTCTCAGTGGTGGCAGATGACAGAACAAGGAGCAATGGTCTCAAGTTGCAGTGGGGGAGGTCTAGGTTGGAAATTAGGAAAAGGTTTTTCACTAGGAGGGTGGTGAAGCATTGGTGGAATGGGTTACCTAGGGAGGTGGTGGAATCTCCATCTTTAGAGATTTTTAAGGCCCGGCTTGACAAAGCCCTGGCTGGGGTGATTTCGTTGGGGTTGGCCCTGCTTTGAGCAGAGGATTGGACTAGAAACTTCCTGAGGTCCCATCCAACACTCATCTTCTATGATTGGCGACTCTCTGGAATAAATCTGAGTCTTCATATAAATCCCCCTTCTCCTCCTTCCCCAGAATTGTGCCCTTTCCATCCTGCCAGAGATCATGTGGCTTGTATGCATGTTACCTAGTGGTGATGAGAGAAGCTGTCCATGCCCAGGGGAAGGGAACCCCCTAGGGGCAAGGTGGCTACAGTGCGATGGATTTATTGCTAGGACCCAGAATCCAATCGCTCTGGTCTCCAGCTGAGAGCAGCCAGGGGCCAAACCTGCCCCCTGCAGCCGGCCTGTGAGCAAGAGGCGCCACTCCCTGAGGACAGGGTGTGGGAAGGTCTCTCTTATCTTCCCTTCAAGTGCCCTACCCCCCACGGGGGTGCTGGGGCAGGGAACGGATTGGGGAAAAGAGGAAACAATCTACAACTGAGCCAAGAGGCCATGAGTACAAATCTTCCCTGCTACTGCCTGCTGTTTGTATTTGCAGGCACGTCCTTGCCCTGAACACACTGACCAAGACAGCGAGTTCCCAGCCCTAGGAGGCAATCCAGGGCTGGACCCCTTTGCTGTGCATTTTGTTTATTTTTAGTTGGGTCTATGGATTTTTTTATATTGATAGTCTTTTTGTTTGATGTAGCTGTCAATTACGTTTGGTATTTTACATACTTAATCCACCCCTGTCCCTGTATTACCATGGAACTGCTGTCCGTGAACCAGACATGCACTTCCCTTCCTACTGTATCCAGCTCTGCAAAGAGGGGTGCCTCCACCCGCGCAATTCTTTTCGCCAGAGTCACCTCCGGACATTCATGCCTTTTTCCTTTTTTAATGAGGACATGGGTGAGCATGTCTGGCTTAGACCCGGTTTCCATTGTTACCCCTTGGTTAATTACTATCAGAGTCCACTGTGCAATACGAGTATTTGAAACTTTGCTTCCCACCAGTTTGCCTGACAAAACGTATTTTAGGGGTGTGTGTGCGCTCTGGATAATGATCGATGCACTGCCTGTGAGTGGCTCAAATCCTTGCACTGCCCACACTGCTGCCAGGCACTCTCTCTTACACAGATTAAAATTGATTTTTGCACCTTGCAACTTTTTTGACTGGTAGGCTACAGGTACTAGCTTACTTTTTTCATTATTTTGTAACAGGGCTGCTGCCATGGCTACGTTATTGGCAGCTAGCCCAATGATGAAAAGTTTTGTTTCATCTGGAAACCGGAGGGCACGAGCTTGGAGAGCTTTTTGTTTCAAACTGCTTAAGGCGTCCTCATGCTCTTGTCCCCATTTTTACTGGGTTTTTTTAAATAGTTTTTATAGGGGAAGGGTGATTTCTGCATATTTATATATATGTGGTCTCAACAAATTGAATTCTCCCAACAGCACTTGTAGGGAGTGGTCATCTGTGGGGGCCGGCATTTTTATGAGCGCCTTTACTTTTCGCTGGTCAACTTGCCTTCTCTCGTTCCCTATTATTATACACAAGTAGTTTACCTTTTGTTGGACCGGTTGTGCTTTTTTTAGGCTGACATTAAAACCAGTTTCTTGGATTAGCGCCAGGGTGGTTTCAGTGAGTCTCTGTACCCATTACCTAGACTCTCTGAAAATCAGGATGTTATCCACATAGGAAAAGGTGAAAGGTTTTTCTAGGGGTCCAAGGTGATTCAACAGGTCTACCACGTGTTTGTGGGCAATAGCCGGAGCATCTTGAAATCTTTGTGGCAGACACTGGAATGTGTATTGTTGATCCCGAAAAAGTAAACGTGAATCAGTCCTGTGAGTCTGGGTGTAAAGGTATAGCAAAAAAACCAATTAGCTAGATCAATCACCGAGAAATATCTGGATGTTGCCTGTACCCGCTGTATGACCTGTGTCATATCAGCCACGATTGGTGCTATGGGTATCATCCCTTTATTAATTCTCCGGTAATCAATGGTCAGGCGCCAGGATTTCCCATCCACCTTTAAGACCGGCCATATTGGAGAATTAAACGGGGAGTTTGTTTTTTTAACCATTTTTCTGTTTTTTTAAATCCTTTATGATTTGTGTTAGTTGTTTTTCGGCTCTGCTGGGATACCTATACTGCCACTGAGGGGGAACCAGTTCGCCCACTATCTTGACACATGCATTAATTTTACCACAGTCCGTTTTTTTGGGTTTTTTTGCGTCCAGACCGTGAGAAACTTATTATGCCATTTCTTTACCTCGTTGGCGGTTAGAGCAGCGATACAACCATTCTTCCTTTTTGTAATGATGCCATTGTAGTTTTCTTGCTTACAGTGTGGAGCCAGTCTTTTCAGTCTCCAGAATCTGTTGTGGGCTAAATCAATTACAATATTATTTTTGAACAGCCAATTTGTACCCAGGATGACGTTTTTTGTCATATTGGGTGTTTGAATTAGGTTTTCTTTTGTCTGGAACCCTTGTATAGAAAAGGGAACATTAGTCCATTCCAACCTAGTGCTTTGGTTTCCCTCAAAGGATGTCAAAGCAATTCTTTTACATTTAGTTTTTATTGCTGGTGTAGTCTTTATCAGTGACATGGCAGCCCCTGTATCAATGAGCGCTAGCGTAGGGCGTTGATCTTCCTGCTGGACATAGACACATGGTCTCCCCCCTGGTCCCAGGAGAGGCGGCCAAGGAACCTCATTGTTGCACGTCTACCTTCCCTGGAGGTCCTACGTCCAGCGGGCTCCCCTAGCTCCCGCCGGCTTCCTCAGGAGAGGGGGGTGGTGGAGGGAGTGGGGCAATGGGCAGCACTCCTACGCCAGCCACCTCCCTTTTCATTCCTTGTATTTGGATGGCTTTCAGTATTAGTTGTTTTGTGGGCGCTCCATTTCACTTTTCTCTGTCTGCACCATTCTGCATTAGAAATCTCCATACAAATTTTTGTGTTTCGCTGTTAGTTCTGTTTTTGTCTTCTTTCCCTTCTGTTGGCTTTGAGTTTTTAGAATCAGAACAGATCGGTAAGTCAGGGTACAATTTTTGTTTGTATGGGGCTCCCCTTTTTGCGGTGGTCTCCCCCCTTACGGGGCTTCTGTCCCCCTTTTGTTCCACTCTCATTGGAGTAGGTAATGTTTTTTATTGCTGAAACAGGTTCCCTCTTTACCCTTGTTACTGGGTCTTTATGAAAGCGTATTTGTTGCACCATTACCCTGAGATCACCGAGACTCTCTGGTTTTCCAGGGGTCCATATGCCCATTTTACTGGAGTAATATGTGTCTAATCCCGCTGCACAATCTCTTAAGAGATTCCACAGAAAAATCTACAGCATCTAGGAATTCGGCCCGTCCTGCCTGAGCCTGGCCAGCCACTATTTGCATGAAGCCACAGCTAGTCAGATATGCTTCTGGGTCCTCACCTGGTTTTTGCTGCATAGTGAGGGCCTTTGTGATTACCCGTCTTCGGCCCAACTGCAGACCCAAACCCTGAAAAATGTTCAAAGTGTTTCTCTCATTCCTTGCCAGGCGATGCACTATGCCATATATTACAGGAGCGGCACAGGTAGTTATAATCCGCCGAACTTTGGCGCCTGCCAGTTCTTCTCTGTCTGCTAATTGGAAAACTTTATAGGCCCAATTTGAAAAATGTTCCTGATTGAGGGTCTCTGCTTATTTAGCGAGGGCTTCTGTGTTTGCTGCTGACACTGGAGTGACCGTGGTTGACTCCTCACTGATGGCCTTGGTCTGGGTCACCCAGGTTACAGCGGCCACTTGGTTCGGGTCCTTTGGGTCCTCAAAGGGGTCCCAAGCCTCCGTGGCAGTTACGGCCACAACCTGCCTAGTCATGAAACCCAATTTTTGTTTTAAACATTTTATGAGGGATTTGCAACGATTATGGTTGGCAGGGGTGTTTCCTTGTTTCAGGGTGAGCTTTTTCACTATTCCCTGTAATGCCCGATTTTCTTTTTTTACTTTAGCTAAAGACTGGCTAATTTTTTTCATTCTGCTTCTTTGATTTTTCTCCTCCTGTAGTGCCTTTTGAAGTGACGTAATATGGCTCTGAGCGTTTATGGAGGAGATTTTTTCGAATTCAATATCCCATCTATATTGGTCCACAGTATCATTTAGGGATTTCACCTTCTCTGTGTATGAGGCGATTGTTTCCTGGTCGAGTGCAGCGTGTGTGAAGCCTGACTTGCCGGCTTCCCACATGAGCCAAACTGCTGCTGCATCTTTTTGTTTAGTTCCAGAGGGATTGTAACCTGCCAGACACTGGGTCAGTTTATCCTCCAAGTCTGCTATAGTACTGTTGGGGGGGTTGGGGCACTGCACTAGGTAAATCAGGTTAATGGAAGGCCACAAGTGCTGATGAAGTTTTCCTGTGCTAGGCCCTAGCCCTCGTCTCCCCCCCTTCCCCCCCCCCCCCCCCGTCTACCCCTTCTTCTCTCATCCTCTTCTCTCATCCTCTGGGTCATGCTGACACCATTTCGCAACCGTAAACTAAATTAAATTGGCTTGTACAGGAATTATTTGGGTTTGCTTATCAGTGTAAGATACAGCGCAGGTGCTATATGCTGTTTGCAGCTCTAGTGTATGCTTGCCGCATGATTAAAGTACCCATTGGCTACCCGTCCCTGCTAGCCAATTACGGGGCTGGTTGCAAGGCGTCAGAAGCATGTAATGGTTGTAGCTGCTTGAAGGAAGGAAAGGGAGAGGGGACGAGCCCCCTGTTGAAATTAAGTAAGGTATAAATAAAGTTGCTGCTTGCTGCTTGGGGTGCAGGATTTGAGACAGACAGTCTCCCTGCGCCATTTCGGATCCTGAAACAAACAGCTTTTGCAAGGATTTCTCCGTCTCGGTGTCTGATTGTGCACCGGGCTCAAACCCAAACTGTTGGGGCCTCACTCGAGGTCCTCCAGGACCACCAACAGTACGGACATCTGCTAAAGCCTGTTCTGTCCACAGGCTTGGTCCGAACTTCTGCAGTACATTGCTGAAGGGAGAGATATCTCTAATAAAGGGCAGAGATTGGGATTTATGGTTGGGATCGTCCCCTGGGGGTAAGGAATTCTTAGGTTGTTTCTTTCTACACATCCTGATTTCCCTTGTGCGGTCCCAAATCTCTCTCTATCAGAGCACTAAATTTTTAGGATGTATCCACGATGCACTGTACATGGCAAAACAACACAGACGGTGCTTTAGTAATACAGTAGCACAGTACAGTGGTGTTGTGGCTACAACGCCCAACAAATGGCAATACCGTACAATGTTGTGGCTACAATGCCCCACAAATGGCAATGCAATGCAGTGTTGTGGCTACAACGCCCCACAAATGGCAATAGATCTATATTTTTCTTTTAAAACAGGTGTGCACACCTGGTTCAATAATAATCGCAGCATATACCAATTCTCCTCCTTTCGCAATTCTCCACCAAAATGTTACACTTATAAAATAAACAGCAGGATCTTTTTAGGGGATAAGGCAGTATGCCACGTTTATTATGAATACAGAAAACATTCTGAAAAGCAATTGCCTAAAACACACTTTCTCGAGAGAGAGTTCTGCAGGAGAGATATAGTTACCAGTCTCTGTGTTGCTCAAGCTAATTCACTGGCCAGGTAAGTCAGACTCGAGGGAGGAGCTGGGCCCTGTCATTCGCAACATGATGCTCCTTGGGGTATGCAGAGCGAGAGCAAAGCCTAGGTTTCTTCTTCTGATATTTATATTTATTCATCCCCATTCGGGTCTATGGATTTTTTCATATCAGATAGTCTTCTTGTTTGATGTAGCTGTCAATTACGTTTGGTATTGTACATGTGACAGCTTTCTCATTCTTCCTTCATTTTTGTTTTATACTTTGTTTTTTTTTCTGTAACTCTCCTGTCCTCCAGGGTTATCTTGATCTTTGGCCATCTGGGTTGTAAAAGTTCTTTAAACAAAGCATCATCTCTTTCTTCTGTCCTTGTAGGCTGTCTTATCTTTCACACATTCACACTGCTTTCACTCTTCATTCATACAACTAAAAATTATTACATTCTTATTCTATTTTATTGGCATACTATTTTATATTTTCTTACTAACATAATAAAAGAAAATATTTATACCAATTTACTATTAATATTAATTTAACAAAAGGAATATAAAGGAATTTCATTTGCCCTTTCATTACCCCATGATTCACACATCAACCACATTCCTGATACGCACTGAGCACTTTCCTTCATTTTTAAATTATGGTAGTTGGATTCCAGGATGTTTCCAAACAATTATGCTTAAGATATTTGCAGACAGGGTCTCTGTGTGTCATAAATGTGTGTCATAAATGTTAAATCACAGAATGTTTGTGTAGAGTGTTCTAACTTGAATGATGTTAGTAATCAATCCTCATTTTGGAGCCCGAGATGACATGAACATATGAACATTATTGTGCCCGGAACATCTTATCTACACCGCCCAATTTCATTACTGTCAGTACGAGAGTTTAACTTTCAAGCTCCAACCAACTTCTAGTACTCTGGTTCAGGCTTATATTACAGTGCTGGAGCCTACACCATTTGACACAGATTTTAAGTTTTTTTAAATACTTTAATTACAATACTTAAAACCATTATAATCAGTTGATTGTGGGGGGATGTGCCATAAAATCCAGGTACTCCAGATTGCAAATATTTGCCAGACATTTTGATGGCTGGTGTCACACACTGCCAAGTTTGGGGACCACAGAAGTAAAGAGACCCATCCAGCTCTCTCCTGAGCACAGGTGACCAATTCCTGACCTATGTTTATATAAATCGCATGACCCAAAGTAAAGGCTGGAGAGCAACATATTACAGTACGGTCCAGGTTGTCACCCTAGTGACATACACAGTTATCTTCACTGCTGTTGGCTTGACACAACCAATTTTGAGTGGGAAAAATCCCATGGCTGCCTTCAAAAATCACAGCTGAAAAGTTAAAGGGAAATAGACAAGAAGAATGTTTTATATATTTCATGCACCTTAAATAAATGTTAGGCTTAAAAGGAGCTGAGAGGGAACATTTATAACCAGAACACATGGTAAAAACACCTGCAAATTTGAAGTGTTACTCTGAAGGGTACCAAAGTGCAAATACTGTCCAGGAAACATAGGGTGGAATTAATGTTACAGTCTCACTTTCAGAAACATTTTATAGATCTCCATCTCCCTCTCCCGTTCTCTTTCCTTCTCCCTTTTCTTTAATTTCATCCAGTTTTACACAGCGTTTTCTCAAGCACTCATTTTCCACCTCTTTATTTCTCTGAGTCTCCATAGCTCTTCTCTAATCCCGGTCTCAGATCATCCCAGCTCAGGCCTCACTTCTCTCTTCTGAATTTGTCCCTTCCCCTCTCGGTGTCCACTGAGCCTTTCCTTTCTCAGGATTGTTTTCCTTTCACTCTTCTCATTACAGCTTCCCCGGGCTTCTCTCTTTGCTTGTTTTATTTTATTTTCACCTTTACCCATTTCATGTCGTCTCTCCCTTCTGGTTAAACCTGCCATGTACCCGACTTTCCACACTGCACAGTCACCTTAGCTTCATTCAGGTGACATCTCCCCACCCGCAACTCCTTCCCACAGCAATATCCCTCCTTGGTGGCCTGTAGATCACACTCTCCAGCCCCTGGCTCTTCTCTCCCAGGCTCCCTCTGGAGTGGAGCATCCACCTTCTCCCCAACCCCTAATTAACCAATGCTGTGTCCCAGCTCCCCCACCCCCCAATCTGCCTGTCCCCCAGCCTGGCTGTTAATTCTGGCCCTCAACCCACTTTAATTTTGCCTCCAGCCCCTCCCTCAGTTCTGCCCTGCAGCCCCACATCTGCCCCTGAGGATCCCTCTGCTCCCCCTGCAGCTCCAAGGGTTCTTCACCCCAGTCCCCCTCCCATCCCTGGTGCTGCAGGGAGGAAGCTGGAGGGGTTTCCAGAGATCACAGAGATCAGCGTTTGTAGACAGGAGTCCTCCAGGGGACAGGAGGTAAGGCAGAGCACTGGGTAAATGGGAATGTCCCGGTCATAGAGACTAGGATGGCTAGAGAAGCCCATTATTTCATTCCCAGTGGGCTGTTCCCTCCATGTCTCAGTGACACTGTGTGACCCAGGATCCCCAGAGTCCTCCCGGAACAAATGAGATTGGCCTCTCTGTCTCCATCACTGAGTGCGCTCTATGGTTTGACAGGCCAGAGACTGCAGAGTGGAGACCAGACCGTCAGGGTCATAGAGACTGCACTTTATATGAGGCTAGAGAGGCTGATTTCAGGGTCCCTAGTGTGATGTCCTCCGCACCACCACTCCTCTGCTCTGTCTCTCAGGGGCACAGGCTGAGCTGGGATCCCTGCCCCACCCAGAGCCAGGGGCGGATTCTCTTCCTAGAGACAGAGCCCGGCGGGAACGTGAAGATGGGGGACTGGTCAGCAGCATCCAGAAATGTCACCTGCCCCCGGTCACGGTCCAGATACACCCGGATCTTGCTGGGGATCCGGGGCAGGGGCAGGGGGTTTCCAGGGGAGGTGAGAGCTCGGAACTGACCCTCCCACCACCGCCCCACAGCCCAGATCCCCCCCTCAGGGCTAAAGCTGATCTGGCCCTTCCTTCTCACAGACTCTCTGGCCACCCCCACAGCCCAGTATTGCCCATCCCCCACCTTCACCTCCCAGTAATGTATCCCTGAGGTGAACCCCTCACAGCCCAGCACACAGGGCGCAGTGTCAAATCTCTCTGGGTTGTTGGGCAGATCCTGCCGTTTGTCTGTCCATCTCACATTTTTCCCACTCTTACAAAGGATGAGTTTGGGATGAGCCGTGTCTGGATCCAGGGTCGTATTTACTGGGGGGAGAGAGAATCAGAGCGTTAGGGGCCGAGCTCAGCCCTGGGGGAGGCTGGGACCATTTCTCACACTCCCCAGCTGCCCTGCTCTGGCTGGGACACTCCTGGATCCCGGGGAGCTGCCTCTGCCCTGGGCACCTGAGGCTGAGCGAGCTGAGCTGTGATCCAGGTTCCTCCCTCTGTTTCTCATTTGTTCTCAGAGGCTTCAGCTCCCTGCTTGGCTGCTCCATTCCCAGCGGCAGAGACACAGCAAGGAAGCTTTTAGTGAGGAGGAAGCAGAAAAGGCAGGTACCAGCTTTAAACCCCTAAGTCTGACGGGGGGGACGGGGAGGCACGCCCCTGGGGTACCAGGCTGTTTGGGGGCACTGGGCTGGCCCTTAATTGGCAGGTGGGGCGCGTAGGAGGCTCTATGGGGCACAACGCCTCCTGCGACCCTGCCCGCCATGAAGGGTTGGCCCAAAATGCACTTTCCGCCATTCCAGCCCCGCACTATCTCAGACAGGGGGGGTGTCACCCCACCAGCCGGGGGGTTGGGGGGGGAGAGCCAGCCAGGGTCTTCACGACGCACAAGGAAGGAGGTGCAGGAGCGGAAGTGGGAGCAGCCACCCCTCAGCCTTCAGCGCCCTCCACCCATTGTGAAGGGCCGACCCGGCGCTCCCCCTTCCCAGGCTGGCGGGGGGTGCAGCTGTCCCCCGTGTGAGCTGGCGCCAGGCTGGAGTGGTGGGCAAGTGCGGGGGGGAGGTTGCACCAGGTCAGTCCTTCGTGACGGGTGCAGGGGGTAGGAGACTGGGGGGGCAACTGATTCCACTTCCGCTCCTGTGCCCCCTCCACGTGAATGGCCTGCCTGGTCCCCCCCACTCAAGTTCGGGGGGTGAGGCCACCATTGTCTGTGCAGTACTGGGCTGTGGGGCTACAGAGGGACAGGCGAGTGCCAGGCAAGTGCGGAGAGTGTAGGGTGGCAGAGCCAAGCCTACATCTGAAGCCCCCTTCACTCCCTCCGCAGGTACAGACTTCCATTCCCAGGGCAGCTGGGGGTGACACCATCCTGCCGAACATGGGGGGGGAGGAGCCGCAAATGGAGGCTTGGCCTTCAGGCTTCAGAGACCCTCCCTGCACCACTGCCCAGAGGGAAGATCCTTCCCCTAACTGCATCCTCCACTCTCAGGCAGGGAACAGAGAGGAAGATGCGGCATTGGAACAGAGCCAATTAAGACCAGAGAGCAGGGAATGGCACTGGGTGGGGTAGCCCCAGCCCAGAGAGAAAGGGAGAGGGGGGCCAGCATCAGAGGGGAGCATCCCCCCAGTCCATGAAATATTGAGAAGCTCCAATGGGAGAGCCCAGCCCTGCCCCGAGGAAGGGAGGATGTTGGAGACGAGCGATGAGGAGACTCCCCTGCACCGGGGTAAAGGAGGGGGATGTGTCAGCCCTCAGGGGCGAGAGCTCTGTTGGGGGCCTGCTCAGTGCGAGTGTTTGTTCATCAGCGTGGGCAGGAGTGCAGCACTGAGGTTAGTGCTAGGGTTGTTTGTGTGATATCAGCCTGGGATCCCCTTAGCATTTCATGGTTTTATTTTTAGGGCTCTGTGTGTCGTGGCTGGTGTTGGTTTGGTTGTTAATTTTATCAGCAATATCATGAAACTGTTTTCATGGGAATTTTCTGATAATTTAAACATAATCTTCACCTGCAACCGCTCCTGGTCTGAGTGATCCTAGGGATTCCCCTCTTTTTGTCCCCAGTGCAGACGGCAGAGTGTCTGGAGGGGGAAAGGATAAAAGATGAAATTTCAGGGTTTCATATTTAGAACAGCATTCCCACTTATGTGTATATATATATATATGAGTTAACCATGTTTTAATTATGACAGAGAAAGAGACAGAGAAGCTGAGACACACACAGGTATTTAATATAAACTAATCTGAAACCTTCTGGTTCCTTTATCATTCAGGCATCGCCCAACAGTGAAATCAACATCCATGAGGACTCACAAACATCCCAGGCCATACAATCTGTAAGAGATTTACTTTTTCCTCCCTCCTTTCAGACTACATTTGGTTTGTCTCATTGCTTATTCCATTTTGTCCTAGACTGACATCATGCAAAGACTTTGGAATAAAAGGACCTTTACCCACTTTGGTCCCTTTGACATTAACAGAATGTTAAGAGTTTGGAAAATCAGACCTTGACTTGTAAGTTGTTGGGTCTGTTTATTTAGCATCTCTACGGAAAGCAGCATGAGGGGCAGAAATACGAATGATAATAAAATCATTTGATCAGTGTGGAATTAGAGGCAGGGGGGAGTTTGACTCAATGGGCCAGACTCACCCCTGCACTGGCAGGAGGAGAGAGGGGAGGCAATTTGTGACTCTGCTGTTCAGGGGCTGCAGGGGCCGGTGCAGCCCTTGGCGCAGGCTAAGGAAGTTCTGACGCCAGCCAGAGTTGTGTCCCTGCTACATTGGCCCCGTGTTTCTTTGCCAGCCTGCAGAGTGTCAGAGGCCCAGCTTTACACTGCCCACATCCCTCTGTCCCTCGTCCACCCCTCCCTCTTCCACCCTGCCCTTCCCAACCCTCCATCCCCAGATCTCTCAGGGACACTCCTGCCTGCAGCTGCTGTGGAGGAGGCACCAGAGGCTCCTTTGCTGGAGGGATCCTCTGGTGTGGGAGGGGCTTTGTCCTTCCCCACAGCCCATTTGGCCCAGACTAGCTGCCATACGGGACCAGAGCAAGTGATGGACGGGGTCCGGCTTTATCAAACGGCCTTTAATGTAGGGTCTAGATTTTGAATGTCGGCCTTTAGCCCCCCGGGGCCTGATTCTCAGGGGGTTGGGAACCTGCAGTTCACACTGACTCCCCCTGCAGCTGCGGATGCTGCACAGCTCTGGAGCACTAGAATAGTAATATTCTGAACCACAGAAGATGAGGGTTGGGAGGGACCTCAGGAGGTGTCTGGTCCAACCCCCACTCAAAGCAGGGCCAACCCCGACTAAACCATCCAGGCCAGGCTTCGTCTAGCCGGGCCTTAAAAACCTCTAAGGATGGAGATCCCACCACCTCCCTAGGTAACCCATTCCAGTGCTTCACCACCCTCCTAGTGCAAAAGCTTTTCCCAATATCCAACCTCGACCTCCCCCACTTCAACTTGAGACCATTGCGCCTTGTTCTGTCATCTGCCACCACTGAGAACTGCCTAGCCCCATCCTCCCTGACACCCTCCTTCAGGTAGTTAACAGCCGCTATCAAATCCCGTCTTTCTTCTCTTCTGCAGACTAAACAAGCCCAGTTCCCTCAGCCTCTCCTCAGAAGTCACGTGCTCCAGCCCCCTGATCATTTTTGTTGTTCTCTGCTGGACTGTCTCCAATTTCTCCACATCCCTCCTGTAGTGGGGGACCCAAAACTGGGCACAGTACTCGAGATGTGGCCTCACCGATGCTGAATAGAAGGGAATAATCACTGCCCTTGATCTGCTGGTAATGCTACTACTAATGCAGCCCAATATGCCATTAGCCTTCTTGGCAGCAAGGGTCCCCCGGGTGACTCATAACCAGTTTCTTGTTCACTGTTACCCCAGGTCCTTTTCTGCAGAACTCCTGCCTAGCCAGTTGGTCCCCAGTCTGTGGCTCTGCATGGGATTCTTCCGTCCTAAGTGCAGGACTCTGCCCTTGTTGAATCTTATCAGATTTATTTTGGCCCAATCGTCTGATTTGTCTGGGTCACTCTGTATGCTGTCCCTCCCCCTCATTTTAGTGTCATCTGCGAGCTTCCTGAGGGTGCAATCCACCCCATCCTCCACATCATGTTGAAGAAAACTGGCCCTAGGACCGACACGTGAAATCATGCTGTGCTGTTCTCTAGTTGGGAGAGAGAAACTTGGGTGTTTCAAATTAGGCCATTTTGCTAAATTTGGGCCTTAATGTTAGGCCCTTTGGTATGTCATGAATTAATGTGAAATATTTGGATGCCTGGGTCCCAACTACATGAGCTCCATTTGTCTGCTTGCCACTACTTATTATATTAAGTGTTGAGAATTGCTACATGGGTCAGTTCTTATGCAGAAGTTTGGACAGACCAAGACTGTGCGTTTATACTGGCTGACTTGGCTTTGTCCTGCTTAGCAGTTGGCTTGATGTAAGGGAAATGTTGCCTTCAGTGACCTTGTTATGAAGTGCTGTGTTCAAAACTCTGTATGTGGGACAGAGAGATGTTTTGATCACACAATGTGCTTCCAGACACAGGCACCCAAAATGTACGGTCTAGGAGCAGTTAGCAAAGTCCAAAAAGTCCTCTGCGGAGGAAGGGTCAGAGGGACCTATGCATAATCACCAATCAGAAAAGAGAAAAACAACATGAAAATAGCTTGGACAGCGAAAGCTCTGCGCATTAAAAAGTTCATGCATGTGTATTGTATGAGTTATATCGGACACTTAATATTCATAACACTCACAGATGAGTGGAAAAGAATTAATAAATATATGATCTGGATGTGTAGAAGGTGTCAGACATCGTAAGGGGTTGTTGGAGCTTCATCGGTGAAATCCACCGGGACCCACCAATGCCCCAGAAGGTAAGTGGCCAGTATTCTGTCTGTATGTCTGTCATTTCTTACTTTAAAAGTACGTGTAATGACAAGGCATGCTTTTGGTGCAAACAAAGGTTTGAATTAATCAATCTGAGGGACTTGGACCCTGTGTAGCTTTCTCACCTGACATTTAAATAGAAGCATAATCCTGTTATGAACCAATCGGCCAGAGCCATTCCCCTCCCACAGTCTCCGGCTCATCAGGAGGATTTCCACCTATCTAAGAGGGGCAATGCGGGAACAGAGACACCAGTTTCTCAGCTCCCCTGGCAGGTGCCTGCTGGGGGAACGGCTGCCCCAGAAGCTCCTGGCGGGCTGTTCCACCCCACAGTTGCCCCCCTGCCCCCGCCGCCACCAGCTAGAGGAGGGGGAAAGCCACCACGGACTCCTCCTCTCCCTTCACAGAGCCGGAGGAAGCCACCCAGGGCTTCTTGCACCAGGGGAGTACAGTCCAGCTACCCCGATTTCCCACCCCCCCCGGCTGCTCCCAACTGACAAAACTCTGTACTGTAGACCAGCCCTCAGAGGCTTATCCCAATTTCCCATCCTAGATCCCTTCTCTGTACCTTTGAACTTCCTCAGAGTCTCCATGAGAGCATCCGTTTTCTGGGAGAAATCACGGAGTCCCTTTTCCAGTTCAGGAGAAATCTCTTTTGGCTGCTGGACCTTCCCCTTCTCACACCTGGACAGAAACAGTTTCACATGCTTATATTTCACTTAGTGACTCTTTTTACTTCTCCCAGCCTCTGAGAAGGTGCAAGACAGGCCATGGCTGTGCAACCTTCTCCCCCAAGGGACCCATTCATATTCTTCAACCCTGGCCTGTAGAGATCAGCTCTTGGGATAAAAGGGGAATTGAGTCTTTCTATGTCGTATTTCCTCCTTGGCCTCGATGCTCTGATGGATAGAGCCCTCCACAGGCACATCTAGCAGATATCCATGACTTTGCAGGGCTCTATTGATGGACAGAAGGTTCCCATGTTAATTGTTGTAGAAATCTGTCCACTAGGAACTAAACTGATATACCAACTTCCCTGTCAACAGCTTATTCCACCCAGGTCTCCAAACAGTCTACAGGGGGGAAAGACTCTGGATCACTGCTACCCTGGGCTGAATGGTAACCAGTGCCCCAGCAAGGAAAGGCCCATATTCCATCTCCCCAATCGTGAGGCAGCCTGTTCCCCTGGGATGTGACGTGTCTAGAACATACTTTAGGTCAGTCTTTTCCACTAACTGGGTAATTCCAGAGGCTTCTATAAAAGGGTGAGAACGTCGGGATGAAGTTGAAGTTTATCAGGGAGAATTTTATGCAGAACGTGACTTTCCCCACACCTTTTGGTGTAGAGCCCTGGAGAGATGTGATGCTAACATCATCTCCAAGCTCTTTCTCAGCATTGTGAAATGTGAGGGGGAGTGAGAGAGAGCCACATACCTCTTCAAGGTGCTTCTGATATCCTAGAGGAGAGAGAGAGAATTTTAGTCCCACCTGACATACATTTCAATTCAAAGAAGGGATTTTGCAAGTATGGGGAAAAGAGGCCATGTCCTGGTCCCAGGGCCATGGATTTCTTGAGCTAATGGGGCTTTTCTATCTCTAATATCAATGTGTGTGAGTCTGCAAAGAACACTAAAAAATCACATGTCAGGAATGCACACACTGAGTTACACTGAGATCTCTGCAACCATGCCCATGTATGCGACTCCCGTGCCCATGTTTTAGGAGCTCTCCTGTCCCTGTGCTGGATATGAAATGTTTCTAACTCAGTCTCACCTGCAGGAATTCTCTTGCTGGCTTCTGATACTTCCCCTCTATGTCTCCGATCAGCTCAGTGAGACGGGACATCTCCTCAGAGAGTTTGTTGATATTTTCAGTCTGTATCTTCAGAACCTCGTTGTCCAGCTTTAGGAGCTCGGCCAGCAGGAGTTGCTCTTGTTCCTCCAGGAACCGCCGCAGTTGCTGAAATTCAGACACAATTTTTTCCCTCTTGGTTTGTGTCTTTCTCTGTAAAAGAAAATATAAAAAAAAAATAGGGAAAGGGCTGGTCAGGGACACGGATGGAGTCTGGGATCCTTTCATGGAGTGCTGAGTGTGGAGGAGCAGAATGTCTTTGCAAATTCTAAGTCATCTGCCACTGAACAATACCCTGTGGTTACTAGAGAGAGGGTTTCTCATACCTTTTCCCTTATCCTCAGAATCTTAAAAAGTGATGTTTCCATGTCTGACATGGTTCGAATAGTGTATTATCGATGGCCTTGGAGATGCAGATCAAAAGCAATAGGAGGCAGACTAAACACAGAACCACGTTGTCAGAGACAGGTGGAGAGAAAAAAAAAGCATGTAACTTGGGAAAGGATTTTTCAGGCCCTCTGTATTTGGATGTATGTGCACACGTACATCCACACCCACCCACACGTACATACCCACCACCCACCCACACACACACAGAGTATCCCAGGATCATGAAGCAATGGACAAAAGTCCACATTCCCCAAGGCCACAAAGCACTCATTCACAAGAGTGAAATCTGAAGGAAATAAGCTGTAATAAAAGATAAACTGCTATTAAAGAGAAACAGATTTCAGAAATAAGGACATTGTGTGCTGTGGTGAAAATAACAAAATAGTAAGGACTATAAAACAAAAGATCTAGATAGCATCCTAATGAATGACAGAAATGGAGAAATTGTCAGAGGACAAAGAGACTGTAAGTCAGAAAGGAGCTGTCTTCTACATCATGTGACCACTACATCACATCCAGGAATACATGTCTTTATTTCAGATGAAACTCAAAACATTAAACAAAGATTGCACAAGAGGATTCCTCAAGATATAAGAAAACAGTCTCAAAACTATGGGCTTGCAGAGGCCGAAAACTGAAAAACTGAAGAGTGACCGTGTAAGGGTAGGGTTTTGTTCTAGTGCAATGGATTAAAATAAAAATTCTGTTATATCATAAATAGAAATTGTTCCCTATTAACTAGTAGTAAATAGTTAATATACAGTAGATAGGAATAATAGTTTACAATAGCGTAGCGCAGTGGTTTTCAACGTTTGGTCCGTGGGCCCCTGGGGGTCCATGGACTATGTCTAAGGCATTTCCATTACAGCACAGAAATGAAGACACCGCGGTAAGTAGAAGTGAGGAAGTCGACGGGAGATATGCAAGCTAGTCTATGTAGCTTGTGTATCTCCTGTCGACTGGCGCCGAATATCGCAGCAAGTGTAGACATACTCTTAGACGAAAAACTAACTGAGCATATTCAGCTATATTTACAGACGCTAAATTCCCAAAGGGGGCTGCACCTCCATTCGAAATTTCAAAAGGGATCCACAAATGAAAATAACTGAAAACATTCATGGTGTAAGACTAACTAGGAATTCTTGCTAACACAACTAATTTAGATTTGCTTGTGATTATTCCCCACTTAACTGATTTCTGCTGCACCCCCAACTGATTGAGATAAAAGATAACTGAGCCTTTAGATTGCCCCTGCCTCTCCTCATTGCTCTGATTAAGAACAACCCTGTATGTGCCTCCTTACAGATGCAGGTTAATAATGATGGTCACGTACCAGATTTTTCTGGCTTCTCTTCTCGCTGCTCACCAGAAATTCCATGAGTTTTTCTTTCTCTTCCCTCAGTTTCTTCAAATGGGCCTGAATCTTTTCCTGAAGAAACAGAAAATGATTTGAGTGGTGTTATTTTTATTTTTAGGGGTGAGAGTGGAGATGATCTTTTCCAACAGAAATAAACAAACAGGCTACCCATGACTGGAAAATCCAGTGGGTTTATATCAGATATACCAAGGAAGTGGAGTCATATTAATGGACACTGGGAGTGTTTTATTTTCAGGCTTCTTGAAATTGTTTGACCTGGTTTCTCCATTGATTTACACCAACATGAAACTCAGTCAGATCCTGGGATTTTTCTTTTGCCGTGTGAAATATCCTGTTTTTGAGAAGATTTAACCAACAAAGAAAGACAAATCCCAGATGCCACCAGGGCTCAAAATATGGGCTGGGATTCTCCAAGGAGCTCAGCTCGCACTGAATTTCAGCCCTGAACCGCTGGGAATTGCTCTGGTTGGATAGAATTGGGGAGTGAGCAATAGGACAAGCCCCGTTAGACATGTTGATTTTTGGCAGGAATGTTTGGCGTTTCCCTCGTACTGTCCTGGACCCTTCCACAGGCAATGCTGCCTGGGTAGCTGTTCCCCAGCTCCCACCAAAGCTCCCGGAAGCAGGGAGTCCTGGAGAGTTCAAAAGGCCACGCTATGGAGAGCAGCCTAAGGAGAATGGAACCACTTTGGCTGGGTCTTCAGACAGACACAGGCCAGCACCGCCCAGGGTCAGTTTTGCTGCAATCCAGTCTAATCCCAATGGTATTTGGCATGGACCTGCGCTGTCTGGAGCCCTTTTGTGCATGTACTCAAGGTGCTGAGGGGCCACACAGCGTTTAGCCCAGGGATCTCCTCTAGTGCAGGCCGGCATCTGAGTTTAACCCCTCATGGAGCAAGACAGGAGGTCAGGATCCCTGTGGGAAGCACCATCTCCTGCTGGGCCTGGGGGGTTTATCCAAGCACCATTCCCTCCAAATGCCCCAGCTTAATTATTGTTCAGTGCTCGTGGGAAGGCAGCATGGCCTAGTGGTCAGGGCTCTGATCGGAGGCTTATTAGCCCTGAGATCTATTCCCAGGTCTGCCAGTAACCTATTGAGTGACACAGGGTAAGTCAAGTTCCCTCCCTGTGCCTCAGTTTCCCCTCCCACCCTCGGTCTATTTTGTCTCTTTAGAGTGCAGCCTGCTCCGGAAAGGGATTATCCCAAGGAGAGGAGGAGTTCAAACATGGTGTTTACGTAGTTGGGAGGTGGTGGACTTGGAGAGGGGCAGAGAAAGGGACCTTCACTGCCCTGGACACTGTGTACAGGAGAGGAGGGGTTCTTCCCCCCCTCACTCCAGCAAGTAAGCTTTAGGACGTTTATCGAGGGCCACACTTCACCTGCATGAGCCTTTGGAGAAGTTGCTCAGAAACCCACATAGGCCTGAAATCCCAAGAGGAGGCTCACCACTTGGCTGCCTGGGAATAAAGAAAATCAGAATACTGGGGAAGGTGAGTTTCCCAAGGCTCTGGCTATAAAAATAATGCTGGGTCATACCTCGAATTCCTCAGCCGCTTTCTCTGTAGGAACGACTGTGTGATCTCTGTGCTCCTTGGATCGGTCACACACCAGGCAGATGGGGACTTCATCCTCTTTGCAGAATAGTTTTAGAGGCTCCCTGTGTTTCTCACACAGTCTTTCGGTTTCTGGTTCCCTCCCTGACTGCACTCTGAGGTCTCTGGCTGCTTCCACAATACTCTTGAGCTTCCTGTTCGGCCTGAGGTTCCTCTGCAGAAAGGTCTGTCTGCACTGAGGGCAGGAGATGTCTCCATCAAATCCCTCCCAGTATTGGGTGATGCAAGATCTGCAGAAATCGTGATTACAGTCTAGAGACACCGGATCAGTAAAATACTCCAGACAGATGGGACAGGTCACTTCATCTTGGATAGTTTTTGCTGGATTCGCAGCAGCCATGGCTGCTTGTGCAGGAAAGAGACAAAAGGAGAGAGAGGAAGAGAGTTTTTAGTTTCACTTCCTTCGCAGAATTTTGGTCTGGGCTGAAACTTTGCAGTCATTGGCTGTTTCTTTTCTGGGTGGGCTCTGATGTTGTTTGTTTTGGTGGATTGTGAAGAACCTTTGAATGAAGTGTGATGACTGCAAATTGACACTAACTCCTCCAAAATGCTGCAGATACCTGCAACTTGTCCAGGTTAGTCACTCGTAAAAATTAGAGCTGGTCAAAAAAATTTCTTATGGAACACGTTTTCTATCCGAAAATGCCACTTTGTTGAAATCAAAGCTTTCCATGGGAATATGTTCACTTTGATGATTTTTATAAAATGAAACATTTCAACGAGGTTAAAATGTTCCCCTTTGGCTTTTTAGTTTGAAACAGCTTTGTTTTAAAGTTTATTTTATATTACATGATCGATTATGATATAAAATGAAAAAGTCAAAATCAGAATATAACTGTACAATTTTATTGAAATTAAACATTTCACTTCCCCCCAAATTATTAATTTTTATTTAGTGTTGCAGGAAGTTTTTTCTTCCCATTCTGATTTAGTACAAAAAATAAACATGGAATTTTTATTAAATTTCATTAAATTGTAGTAAATTTTATTACATTTCATTAAATTGCAGTGTAGACATTGCTCCGAGTGTTATGAGAATTGTTCGTTCTTTGCTCTGGTCAGTGAAGGAGCTGGACAACAGGAGGAAGAATCACAAGTTTATTAGCACCAAGAGCTACTGGGTGCGGCCGGCCCCCACAGACCATTGCTTAAGGTATTTATACAGAGGTACAAATAACTTTCAGGAAGAAGAGTTAAACAGTTTTCTAATAAGGTAGCAGGGCAAATTGTTTCATACGACTGGAGAAAAGTAGAAAGCTGTCTAGCTTACGTGGGTATGACAGGATGCTATTCCTTACAAGCTTATCAGTGTTCAAATGTCATGGCTGTTAACTGGCAGATGTTGCAAGTTAGAATAGCTGATACTGCAAAAATGCCTTCAGGCGGTTAAAATGGTCTGCTTGGGCTAAGAACACAGAAAATGGCTTGGCTTAAGACAATTTTCCCATGACACTCCCCCCCTTTGAGCAAAGGAAAACACGTTTTTCATAGGCTCACACATAACGAGAGTCTAGCTTGGCACGTAGGAGGGCGATAGTTCGAGGGGGCATGGTGGTAATGGGCCTTGCCACTGTTCCCAGCTGGCAGGGTCCAGAGGAGCGGAAAAGGGCTGGCAGGGCAGCCAAACATTTGCAGAGCGCATAGAAGCCTGCAAACAGAAGCAGAAGGGAGATAAGCCCAGAGACGAGTCCTCGTCCCCAAGATCCCAAATCCGGAAACCAGGACCATAGCCAGGATAAGAGGGCAGTGTCCTGCTGCTGGACCATATGGCTCTCTAAAGAGTGAAGGCCCTGCAAGCGGATTTCAACACAGTGAGAGTTATCTGAGAGATTAAAACAGCAGAGACCCTCAAACTCTTGACACCCATGACCTACCCTTAACAGCAAATAGTGCAAGGCAACCCTGTTTTGCAGGACAGCCTGGCGCAGTTCTGCCTGCTCCTCATTTAAAAGCTAGATGAGGGAGGAGGTTTGATTAATAGATTTAGCCAGGGCACCAGCAACTTTAGTAAGGCTCATGTAGGTCCCCACGGTAAGGCCAGGGACACCCACAAGGGAGGTTGCGAGGGCTATGACCTGAGCCTTCGAGAGTAACTGGAAATTGCTGTCACAGTTGGAGGGTAGAGAACGGCGTGCTCTAGGGGTTGTCAGAATGGGGGCGGACTTGGGCCATGGGAGAGCATAGAGAGAAGACAAGTGGCCAAAAGTACAGGGCCCACCGGTGGTGTTAGTTGTACATACTAATAGGACATATTGCCGCAAATCATCATGAATCCTCTGGGAAGATAAAGGTTACTGCTTATATAAGAGGTGTTGTAAACCGGGGTGCAATCCAAGCCTTTTGGGAGTCTGTTCTTAACATGAGCCTTAGAGGTGTCTGAACTATTTTTAGTTAGCAGCATACTAACTAACTCCCATAAGGCCTTGCTTTAATTTACGATAATTGGTCCAATTACTAGGCATGGGAATGGACCCGAACCGGTACCATCCCGAAGTCAAAAACGTGGAGCTATTATAATTCATCCAAGGCCAGTCAGGATCAATAGCTATGTGTTCAAAAGAAAGTGGGATGCCATAAAAACAAGCACGTGCTGCATTAACACCCCCCTTCCCCTTCACAGGAAGGGAAGGGGCCACACAAAAATGGGAGCTATTGAGGCTGGTACGAGCTAATTCAACAAAAGCATTACGTTCAGTATTGAGCTGCAAAGTACTTAGCATCAGGAGATATAACAAAATTAAAATCCATTCTGAGAGCTGCATAGCTAAAAGTCTGAATGGGAGTTATCACCGAAACCCGCTACCAGGTGCTGTAAGATTTTGCCTATGTGAATTCCTAGAACAGTCCGTCCTCTTGCATCCTTCTTATGGCTTTTAAACAGCAAACAAACAAACAGAATCCTACCTCGAGCACAACTAAAACAATAACTATTCCTAATCCCAAACCTATCGTTATTCCCTGGACCAATACGGTATTACAGGTACAACTATTATTCATAACCACTACTAATTGGAATGTTAAAGTTCAGTAAATAGCGCTCTGAGGAACCACGAGTCAGACTGAGGGTCTTTACGGAGTCTGAGCGGTGGCACAGCTGGTGAGATTGGTTGGCTGTGGTCCACCACTGCAGGTTTTACTTGGGTGTGATGAATCCACGCAGGACGTTCAGGAACCCTCACAGCAGTATGGCTGGTAAGCAGGACTTGGAATGGCCCATTCCACGATGGTGTCAGTGGGGTCTTTTGAAAGTTTTTAATCCAAACCCAATCTCCTGGCTGAACGGGTGCAGATCCTCATCCAATGGAAGTGTCTAGGTGACCACTACTGTTTTCCACAGGGATCTAAAAGACCTGGAAAGAGAAAGCAGATAGGCATGCAAACCC
Source organism: Mesoclemmys tuberculata (assembly GCA_007922155.1). Lineage (NCBI taxonomy): Eukaryota > Metazoa > Chordata > Testudines > Chelidae > Mesoclemmys > Mesoclemmys tuberculata. Next base: position 2,213,119 of record ML676948.1, read on the forward strand.
CCATCGCCTGTTACAAGGCTCAGGGACCTCGGGTCCAGTCCCTGAGTAATGGTTGGAGGGCGTCCAAACAGAAATTCAAAGGGTGACAATGCACAATCCGACCTCGGACGATTATTAAGTTGAAACAAGACTATAGGCAGGACCTGAGGCCATTTTAGTTGTGTTTCCTTACAGAGCTTACCCAATAGGGTTTTAATTTCCCTGTTTGCTCTTTCCACTCCCTCCTGAGCTCTGTGGGTGGTAAGGGGTGTGAAAACTGGCCTGCACCCCGAAAGTGTTGTGGAGGGAGGTAAGAAGGTCTGCAGTAAAGTGGGAACCCTGGTCAGAGTCAATGGGCACAGGCAGCCCAAATCGTGGGACAATGTCCCGCATAAGGCACTTAAGCACTGTTTGAGCTGAGGCACGAGTGGCAGGAAAAACCTCAAGCCAGTGGGAGAGCTGGTCGTGAATAACGAGGGCAAATGTGTAGCCTTGAGCTGGCGGTAGCTGAATAAAGTCAATCTGTAGTTTCTCGAACGGCACGTGGCCCACTGGCGCCCCCGTGTGGGTTTTAGGACAGCTGGAAGCGTCGGAGGATTGGTGAGCCGGGCAGGCTCTAGCCACTCGTGTGACTTCCTGGAAGACACCTGGGGCGAACCAAACAGCGCGGACAGCATTGACGATGGCCTGAGAACCACAGTGGCCCTTGCTATGGAGTTGTTGGCACAAGAGACGCACAAGTTATCTTGGGGAGATGGGGCATCCATCAGATACACACCAGAGGCCATCAGAAAAGGAGGCTTCATGTTTTAGCTGCCACTGATCGACTTCTGCAGAGGAGAGCAGGGCTGTGTAGTTGAAGGGATATGAAGCCTGGAAAACAGGAGCGTGAACAGAGAGTGGGACCAGCAAGGAAGCAGCCCGTTTGGCAGTTGCATCTGCATAGGAGTTACCCTGGGCAATCGGATTTCTGGTGCTCTGGTCGGCTGAGCAGTGAAAAATAGCAAGCTGGGCTGGAAGGTGAATAGCGTCCAGCAGAGCAGAAACCTGAGTGTGCAAACCACAGTTGAATGTTCCTATTTTACTCTGTTTAATTATATGGATGTTGTAGATTGAGATGAGAAAATTTGGAAAATAAAATTTATTTCTATCTTCCGATCTCTCATTTTGTCACGAAGGTATTTGATTTCTATGGCTCTGCATAAAGGCAAAGATTGAGGAATGGTCAAATAAAAGAAAAGAATCAAGCGATCCTTTTCCAAACAAAAAAAGAAGCAACAACATCATCCCTCTTTAAAAAATCTGTTAGCAACCTTCAACTGCCAGAGAATTGAGGGAAATTTGCACTAAAGTAGCCAACTCATATTATCCACTGCATATTATACATTGTTGTGTTGCAGCAGTGTTTCCTTCTCAAACCAAATTGTTAACACTTGTTCTTTAAATTCACATACACCATCTGATTGGTTAGAAAGCTGAAGTCCAACGCTGTAGAATGCTTTTCCAAATCACAAAAGGATTTTCTTTATTTATGTCCAAATTTAAAATAGAAATTTCACACCAATAGCAGATTGGGACAGGAATGCCCCATCTGTCCTCATTTGCTGCCCTTGGACTAGAGCGGGAGGAAAGGTATAGGTAAAACAGCTGTGATAGGTCAACCCCGACCATCACAATTTCCTACCCCTGGACCAGGAGATGGGGAGAGGTAGAGGTACCACACTGTGACTGGCAGATCCCTATCCAGCACAGCTTGCTACCACTGGACCAGCAGATGGGGAAAGGTGACTGGTAGCCAATTGTGATGGGAATGCTGCCTCTGGACTATGGGATGGGGAAAGGCAAAGGCAGCCAATTGTTAGATGTCAGTAACCACTAGCAGGAGCAAATTGTGCAAGCAGCACTTTGTAATGTCGCTCTGGCCAGGAGAGGGACAGCGGGTAGCCCTTGTGGCAGAGGGGACTTGAGAGGGTTTTACTTGGGGTCCAGTGATGGGTCAATTCGGTCCTACAAATAACCAGAGGAACCTGGTGGCCCTGCACTGACAGCTACATGAGCTGGGTTTGTATAGTCCATGGGCAGGGCTGGTAGCCAGTGCACCTGGTAAGGAGATGAGAGTCCAGCTCTGACAGATGCTCCCTGCTCCAATCTCGTAACACAGCAAAATCACACTCGCTGTCAGTGTCGTTAGCACCTAAGTCTAGCATTTCGGTTTGTATAAGTATTTAGGCCTGTGTATTTGCCTGAGATGGGAAATTGTGCCTGCTTTGGTGGGGCCTGCGTGCCGGCTGGAGAGCTAAAGCTTTTGAGATACACGTTAGCAAAGAACAAAGACCTCGTGTGTTTCTTTTCCCTACCTGCAACCAAATAGGTTTTCTTTATTACTGTGGCAAAGACCAGGGATGGGGTTTGTCATGCGGACTGCATTAGGAAGGGGGGGGCATTTGTGTTATTTGACATTAATATGTCAAAATCATAATAATTCATGTAAGACATGCCATGTCAGGTACTGTCGGAAAGGTTATGATGTGCTGAATAAGATGATGTTGTTTGTGTTCATGTGTAATATGTGAAAGGAAAGTTATGGTAATCTTTGATATACCTATATTTCAAACAGTGCTGTAAAAGACACACCCCAGACAAAGAGGCCACAGGACAATAGCCTGCTTAATGGCCCATCAAGACCTTATCAGAAGCCAAAGGCCTAGGAAGAAACTAAAGGCATACCTGAAGAGTTACCAGAATTGGCCCATGTGACTCTAGACTCCATTTGAGTTCCTGTAAAGTTCCACAAGACACATGGCCAGCAACAGAGGGTATATAAGATCAAACCACAGAAACCATTTTGTCTTTGTCTTGTTCTGTGTTCCTGTCCAGCTGCGGACACACCTCTGGATCAACACACTTTGCAACTGAACTGAAGGACTTAGACCCATCCAGGTACTGGATGTATACCAGAGGGACTATACAAGCCTGCAACTCCACAATTGTTCTAGAAACCTGATGTATATGGACTTTTAAATCATTTGTATATATCTGATTGCTTTAAGCCTTTAACACTTCTCTTATGGTTTGTTTTTCTTTTATTAATAAACCTTTAGTTTTAGTTACTAAAGGATTGGCTGGCAGCGTGGTATTTTGGGTAAGATCCAAACTTATAGTGAACTGGTACTGTGGCTGGTCCTTTGGGATCAGAGGGAATCTTTTAGTAAAGAGCATAGAGTTTAAATAGCTGGTCTCTTTACTGGACCTAGTGTCAGTTTGGGAGCCAGAGACTGAAATGCAGTAAAGGGGGCTGTGTGTATTTGCACAGTGGCTTCTTGATAACCAGTGTGGGGGAATCAGAAGCACTGTTTGTGGCTGGTTGGGAAGTCTGACTGCAGTGTCACCCACCAGTGCTGGGAGAATTGGCTCTCCTTTTACAGCCTGCCCTGACCCTGGCATTATCAGTGGGCTACCCTGGGCACGGACGGGTCACAGGGTTAAAATGTTCCAAGGTGCAGTGGAGGCGTACCTGCAGATTGGACTCTGGACTGTTGTTTTCTAGCAGACTGTG
>ML676949.1:0-11056 GCA_007922155.1 Mesoclemmys tuberculata
CGAGGGAGACCGCCTCGCGCACCTGTGACTTGGTCCTGCCCCTTATTCTGTGCCTCTTGCACAGAAGGTGCCTGCTGTACCTGGGGACAGAAGCAGGGGCCGACATAGTTCCCTGCCCCATCTGAGCCGCCCACTGGGCCCACAATTGCCACTGCCAGGGTCCCTGGGGCCAACTCAAAGGCGGCACCGGTGCCGAGGGCAAAGCCGGTGCCGCAACAGTCGGTGCCGGTACCGGTACGAAGCTCAGTTGCGGTGCCAGTGCCGGCTGCGGTGCCAGTGCTGGCTGAGGTGCCGGCTGAGGTGCCGGCAACAGTACCTGCTCCTGGTGCCGGGTCGGGATCCCGAGCCAGGAGAACGACGATGGCGATGACACCATGAGAAGACACTCCGGGACTTGTTGCGGGACGATCCCGAGGAGCTCCGTCGCCCACGGTGCTGACGAGGCGAAGCCAAAGACGATGAAGACCGGTACCGGGACAGGGATGATTTCCGCCGTCTCTTCCGTGGTGCTGGGGAGCGGTGCTGAGAGCGCTGTCTCGGTGCCAAGCTGGATCTCGACGACAACCTGGAATGTTGCCGGGACCTGGAACGGTGCCGGGAACAGTGCCACGACGCATCGTCCGAGGACGAAGAGGGAGAGGAGCCTCCGAGCTCGACTCTCCTGCGTCGGGTGGTGGGCGGCCGATCCTCCGGTGCCGGGGCCACCCACCCTTCAGGGACACCCAGAGCGGGTTTGCCCCAGAAAACAGGCCCTAATTCTCTCCGACGAGAGAGTGCCGGAGGCGTGGGCAAAGCCAACAAGGCCTGTGCCTCCTCGAACGCCTCTGGAGTCGAAGGGTCCTGTACAGGGAGTCTCCCACTCCCAGGAGTTGGTGGAACCTCTCTGGTCGGTGCCAGTTCCAGGTCCGGTGCCGAAGCAGGGACCGGCGGCACGTCGGTCAGGAGGAGTACCTCTGAACTTGACCCCGGCCGCTCCTGTGGTGCGGGGGAGTGCTGTAATCACGGGCGGCGCTTCTTCTTCTTCGGCACCGAAGCCCCCGGTTCCGGAGGCGCACTCCGCATTGAAGACACACTCAGTGCCGGAGTGGTCCACGATGGCTCGGACGCCGGACTGAGTGCGGACTCCATAAGAAAAGTCCTAAGCCTCACTTCCCTCTCCTTTTGAGTCCGAGGCTTAAAGGACTTACAAATAGCACACCGGTCTCTACGGTGGCCTTCCCCCAAACACCGCAGACAACAGCTACGGGGGTCGCTAGCTGGAAATGGCTTCCCGCAGCTAGCACATGGCTTGAAGCCCGGCGAACCCGGCATAGCCGGGCCACCCCGAGCCCGAAGGCTCCCTAAACTAACTAAAACCCTCACTAACTACAAACTAACTTAGTTCAGGGTGAACTAATAAACTAACTACTCATTTTTAGGAAGAAGAAAAAACCTGTTGAAAAGCAGGGGTAGTTCTCAACTGGCCGTCACGGGCGGAAAGAAGGAACTGAGAAGGGGAGGGGCAGGCAGCGCTATATGTACCTCCATATGAGGGCGGCACTCCAGGGGGCGCTGGGACTGGCCCCTGCAAGGGCTGCTAGAAAAGTTCTCCGAAGAGCCGTGCACGAGGGCGCGCACACACCTAAGTGGAATGGATATGAGCAACACATCTCGAAGTAAGAACAGTTTAAGAATTAACTAAGTCTAATTTCAAGTCTAAACTTCTTGGTGGCCAGTTTATATCCATTATATCCATTCTAATGTCCACTTGGTGCTGAACACAAATAGCTCCTTTCTCTCCCTAATATTTATCCCTCTGATGTATTTACAGAGAGCAATCATATCTCCCCTCAGCCTTCTTTGTCTAGGCTAAACAAGCCACACTCTCTATAAGACTGGTTTTTCATTCCTCTGGTCATCCTAGTAGCTCTTCTCTGTACCTGTTCCAGTTTGAATTGATCTTGCTTAAACACGGGATACCGAAATTGCACAAAGTATTCCAAATGAAATTCCACCAGCACCTTGTACAATAGTACTAACACCTCCCTATCTCTGCTGGAAATACCTTGCTTAATGCATCCTAGAATCGCATTAGCTTTTTTCATGGCCACACTGGCAGCTTATAGTCACCCTGTAATCAATCAATCAATATACCCATTTCCTTCTCCTTCTCTGTCACTTCCAACTGATGCATCGCAGTTTATAGCACAAGGTTTTGTTATTAGTCCCTAATTGCAGTTTCTACTATTCAATTTCATCCTATTTCTATTACTCCAGTTTACAAAGTCATCCAGGTCTTCTTGTATGACATCCCAGAGTTTTTCTGTATTAGCAATACCTACCAACTTTATGTGTGTTCCGCAAACTTTATTAGCACACTCCCACTTTTTGGGAGAAGGTCAGTAATAAAAAGGTTAAATAAGATCTGTCCAAAGACCAATCTCTGAGAACACCATTAGTAACCTCCCTCCATCCTGACAGTTCATCTTTCAGTATGACCCGTTGTAGTTTCCCTTTTATCTACCTTTCAATTTTCATATAAATCTCCATTTTTTCTAATTTAATGAAAGTAACTTTGTCAAGTGTCTAACTGAAATCTAGGCAAGTTAGATCCAGTGCATTCCCTTTATCTAAGAAATCCATTATCTTCTCAAAGAAGAAGATCAGGTTTCACCTAATACACACATCTTTCATACATACATCCTGGCCCAACTTTGCATAATAAATGTACATTCACTCCTACTGAACAGAAAGGAAACTTTCACCCTTGGCTCTTACAGTGATTTTATTAATTAATATTTGAAAGATATGCTGCATAACATTTTTAACTGCCATCACATATGTCTATATTATGTAGTTCTCACCGGAGTTTATATACGTAATAAAAGTGACCATTTTAATTGTATAACAGTTAAAGAATATAACAATAGCGATATCTAATGGCAAATGAGGTAAGTGATCCTATCCAAGAAAATAAAAAAAAAATTTAAAAGGACAAATAAATCCAAAGAAATGCACAAAAAAATGGAAAGAAAGAGCAATAATGGAGTAAGATTAATTATAAAGAGTTCCCTAATATTGTGAATATTTTGCAATATTAGCTAGTCTTTGTTTTTACACGGTTTTTATTACAATGATTCTTTTTGTTTACAGGAATTTGATTCCTTTTTATTGGTTCATCATTTTAACACAAGCCCGCCCATTCAATATGACTTGCGAGGATTCTATTATATTATAACAGCCTCAGTAACACCTCTGTTGTTTAACACTTGCCTACTTTTCTAGTGATAATTCCCAAAATGCAGGGTTTATATGTGCGTGAGCACAGTAGTTGATTTTCCAAGAGAAATGGTGTCTTAGCTGTATTTTTGTTAGGTGCCCAAGAGTCAGATATCATGATGCCCTATAAGTGAAAAAAAGAAATCTATCAAATACATGTCAAGACACATTGCATGCCAACTGATAATGGATCTTTACACATGGCTGAACGTGAGCTTAGGCTGTTGGGATATGAGAGGAGAATAGACATGCCACAATTATTTCTTTTTAATACCACTGAACAGGGCAGACTCTGAATTCCAATGTGTGGCCCCAAATCAAACATTCCAAAGGAAATTCCATGCCGTCCATAGGTCTAAATAAACTGATCAGTATAAGTAGCCATTGCTATGCATGAGGCCAGCTGAGAATATTGCTACTGATTGGCTATTCTACCTTTGAGTTTCACACCCAGCTAGTCTATGACATAGCCAGGAATGGTATCCTGCTCTCCCTAGTCTCATTCCAGTTCCTTAGCCATAGGAACTTCCTCATATTGCTTTATTTCCTCCTCTCTTTTCTACTCCTCTTTCCTTGTTTCCTGTTATCACTTCCTTGGAAAAAAGTACGGGTTTGGAAGAGGCATAAAATCCACATTCCCAAGGGATAGGGTGACCAGATGTCTTGATATTATCAAGACTTTCCCAATATTAGAGACTTTGTCTTATATAGGCAACTATTACTTCCTTCCCTTCAACTCCTCCACAAAACAAAAAGAGGTCCCTGATTTTTCAGACTTGCTCTGTGGTCACCCTACCAGAGGGCAAGATAAAAAGAGTAGAAGAAGCATTGGTTGCAATGAGCTACGTAGAGCAGCTGGACCCTCTGTAAAGAAAGAAATATGCTTTTCTATGAAGGAAGGGTCCAGTGAGGAAAAACAAACCAGTACTACTGCATTTAAAAAGAAACTCTGAATCAACCACATCACTGTCAGATCTGCCAGCCTCCACCTTCTGCTTCAACTGACTTGGCTTTGTTCACATTTACTGCAGAAGGCAGCATCTGTTGTAGTTTATGAAGTGGTAAAAGAGAGTAGAGCACATTATTCACAAGAGCAAATAGGAAAACCATCACCAAGCCTCATAACATAGCAATGCTAACTGTTTCATGGATTCCTCTCCTTCCCTCGCTTACCCTCAAGCTGCAACAGGGTAAGTGTGGGAAATGTTTTTGTTTTGCCAGAATTTAAATGGAAGCCCAAACCTACCATTACTTTAGTCTGTATGATCACTTCTCACTCACCATTACAAATATTTATTGCCACAAACCCAAAAGGACCTCCCAGCTGGAGTGGAGTTTCTAACTCATACACTGATGAGTTCAGAAAGCCATTGATTCACAAGAGAAGTATTTCTAGCAAACCAGGCAACTAACATAGTACAATTCACTGTCACATTTTATAATGTTTTTCTCACAAGGCTACCCTTTCCCCTTCCCTAACTCATGAGCCTTTGTAGCTCCATTGTTCAATAGAGCTCCTGTGACTTCAGAGGATTCTCTCTGTGTCTGTCTGTCTGCCTTTCCTCCCCCCTTCCGCTAAATAAGTGTTCCATTATTGGATTCATTCACCCCATCAGAATCACGGGCTGAATAGAAATGGTGCGGACCCCTCAATCAGTCAAACCTAAGCAGGGTGTATGACTGTATGAGTAAGTGTGTTTTGAGAAATTAATCCCTTTAGAAAAATCCAATTGTCTTAAGCAAAGGATAAAAAGAAAAAGAAAATAACCCGCACAGTAAGCCATAAAACTGTCACCAAGCCGTAAATGGAAGTAGACCTGATCAGAAATCCTTCCTCCTTCCTTTGCCCTCTCTTCTCCAGCCCCCCTCCCCACCCTGTCTGAAGCAACGAATATAAATGAACCAAGACAGGAGTTTTTTAACTCCTTGTCACCACACAAATGTAACATGGATGTCCTTATGGAATTTTCTGTCCAGTCACATTGCACTAATCTACAAAATCTACTGTTTTCAAAGAAATATTCAAATATACTTCAAAGAAATATATTCCTGTGCCAAAACACCTGCACATCCTTATAGTGAAAGAAAAATACATGGCAAATACTCACATATAACAATATTGTGCATTTTTGTAACATCTTCCATCTAAGAAACTTAGACTGCAGTGAACTCACACTCATGAGTACCTTGTGAGGTAGGATAAGGTTAGTATCTATTTTTATAAAAGGAGAAACTGAAGTACAAAAAAGATAAATGATTTGCTCATGGTCTCACAGCCTCTCTCTAGAATTTGAGTCCATGGCCAAACACTTTCGACACTGTCGTGGGGGTCACTAAGAGGGAAAGTTTGCTGTAGTAGTTTGCTGAAACCCAGAGACCAGGACATGCCCCACTCTGGAATGAAAGTCCGTATTAGGACTACACTTAATTTAACTACTAACTATTTACAGCACTTAACTAACAATAACAATTCTACAAACTAACAACCACTTAAGAGAACAATAGGAGCACTTGAAATAGCAAGTGGTACAGTTCCAGTAATCCTCACAGGTGAAAGGAAGGACCTGAAGGGGCATGGGGCTGAAGGGACCTGATATACTAAGATATGTGGGCTGGGCTTCAGAGGGTACCAGAGTCAGCCCTCAAGATACTGCTAAGGGAAAAACTTTCCTGTAACCATGCGTGGAAATGCACACAGACTTAGAATGGAATTGACATGAGCAGGCACTCAAAGAAGAAAGATAAGTGATTTGTCTATGGCCTCACATCTTTTCTCTGGATAATGACCCAATTCTCCTGGCTTCCATTCCTGTGATCTAACCACCAGACCGTTAAGCTTTAAAAGAACACAGTGTGATACAGCTACAGTAAACTGAACATTTTCACACTATTTTCATTAAACATTTTACACACTCTTACATTCTTTAACATTTGCTTACACTCAAGTTCATTTACACATGGGCAAGTAATATTGCTGTGAACTTGATCCAGTGAGTTAAACCAGTTCTCAGTAAAGGGAGAAAAGTGACTACACATGAGTTTTACTCTCTTACTCATACTCAAGTTCAGTTTTTATAAATCTACTGCACTGAAATTTCTCAAACCACATTGTACTTCATTCTGGCATTTTTGCTTTAACTTGTAACTCAGTCTCCCACATTTAATGAGGCCTTAAAACCAACAGTGATATAATTGTTAGTCTTCTCCCTTGCTGACATTCTTACCTCCTTCACTTTTAATTTCTACTCCCAGGAGCTTTAATCCTACGCAGGCATCAAGTAATCGTTCCATTCCAGTGACGGGTATCCAAACGTTCAGCAATGGCATCTGAAGATAGGGACCCTTCTGACTCCAGCAGTAGATCAAACACTCCCAATTCACAGGCAGTAAACATAACCTGAAAGCAAACAGGCTGGTGAAAGGGACTAAGGAATAGTGTAGATGCCCATTGATGAGCAGCTCCTTAGATGAGAAAATTTTACAAGAATTTTAAAAAACCACCATTAAAGTATTTTTCAACCATCCAAATGCTGGGATTAAACTGCAGTGACTTTTAGTACTGAGACCATTGCTTTAAATGGTATTGATTCTTTCCTTTCTGTCCCTGGCTGAGCTCCCCAGTGAGTGATCACATATTAAGGCCAGGTAATGTTTACCCAATTTTTTGCCACTATAATTTTAGAACAGATATTTACAACATCACAGTTAAAGGCACTGTTCTATGACTAAGGGAGTGATGATGTGATATATTGTAAAAAACCCACTGAAAATCTTGTCCATCAAAGCCAGAAACAATCCTAAAAGCTTTGAAATCCTCAGACAGATCTAATACGGTCTCCCACAGTATTCTTATCAGCAAGTTAAAGAAGTCTGGATTGGATGAATGGACTATAAAATGGACAGAGAGGCGGCTAGATCATCAGGCTCAATTGGTAGTGATCAATTGCTCCATTTCTAGCTGGCAGCCAGTCACAAGTGGAGTGCCCCAGAGGTTGGTCCTGGGACCAGTTTTGTTCAACATCTTCATTAATGATCTGGAGGATGCAGTGGATTGCACTCTCAGCAAGTTTGCAGATGACACTAAACTAGGGGGAATGGTAAATATCCTGGCAGGGAGGCATAGGATACAGAAGGACCTAAACAAATTGGAGGATTGGGCCAAAAGAAATCTGGACAAGTGCAGAATCCTTCACTTAGGACAGAAGAATCCCATTCACAGCTACAGACTGGGGCAACAGATCTGAAGAAAAGGACGTGGGGTTACAGTGGATAAGAAGTGGGACATGATTATTCCCCTCTATTCGGCATTCATAAGGCTGCATTTGGAGTAGTGTGTTCAGTTCTGGGACCCCCACTACAAAAAAGATGTGAACAAACTGCAGAGAGTCCAGTGGAGGGCAACAAAAATGATTAGGGAGCTGGAGCACAAGACTTATGAGGAGAGGCTGAGGGAACTGGGCTGGTTTTAATCTGGAAAAGAGAAGAATGAGGGGGGATTTGATAGCGTTTAAGTACCTGAAAGCAGTACTTTAAGTACCAGGGAGGATGGAGCTAGGCTGTTCTCAGTGGTGGCAGATGACAGAACAAGGAGCAATGGTCTCAAGTTGCAGTGGGGGAGGTCTAGGTCGGACATTAGGAAAAAGGTTTTCACTAGGAGAGTGGTGAAATATTAGAATGGGTTACCTAGGGAGGTGGTGGTATCTCCCTCTTTAGAGGTCTTTAAGCTGCGGCTTGACAAATCCCTTGCAGAGATGATTTAGCTGAGGTTAGTCCTGCTTTGAGCAGGGCTTGGAGTAGATGACCTCCTGAGGTCCTTTCCAACTCTAATAGTCTATGAATCTATGATAATAGCCTATGCCCAAATTGAAACAAATATCTTTCTATTTATGTCCTTCTATCTAGCATGGAACACATAATGCTTAATTGTATATTTTATTTTTGTCATAATAAAACTTTTATAAAAAATGCCAGTGTTACAATTCTAATCTCCTGCTTGCCAGGATCCTTAGTAAGAATGCATAGAATTCCCCCTTATCCTCTCTGAGATTACTCTTTTCTGGTTATCTTTAAAAAATATATTTTAAGAGTGTGAATTTGAAAAATATTGGCCATCCACAGCCTCTGACTGCTTAGAAAATTCTTATTATTTGAATTAGCTCCTATTCTCTCCACAGTTGAAAGGAGACTGATTGGGCATTTCATTTTCCTGACACACACACACGAATAGTGTTTCCTGTTTTGCTGTGTTGGCCTTTAAAGAGCAGGGAATATTAAATACCAATTGGAACACATGGTTTGTAAAAAATCTTCAGAGATGCCAATGAAATCTCTGGGTTTCCATCTCTGCCTTACTACTCTCCTGTTTCTTGAAAGACAATAATTAAACTTGATAAGTTTTCCCCAAAGAATACAATATGCCAAAATATAACTAAGCCACTATGTTCTGTTTGCACACAAGGTAAATACAGACATGCAAAATTCACTATAAGTGAGAATATTTTTCAAAAACTGTGTTGGTTGGGGTTAGGATTTTGCAAAATCAAATTGATGGATCATTTGGTTTATCCAAAAACTCAGAATTTAGAGATATGTTGAAATATCCTACTACTAGCAAAACAGATTGGAACAATTGTGGGTGATTTTAATTTAGCAAAACCTCATTGGGAAGACTTTATAATTACACATCTTGGTTCAGATTTGTGTTCCCGTTGCCCAAAACCCCTAAATTCAAGGGGGTTGGATACATGATCTCAGTGTTGCCCATCCCTGAAGGTGACGTCTCTTACAGGTGTTTTTCTGAAAACTTCCATCAGGCCTTTTTCAATTTTAAATTTGACAAGCTACTAGCAGATTGAGGGTACAATTGGAAACAATTCTATTGAGTCTGCTCCTTTCTAGAGATTTAAATTAACCACCTACAATGAGTTTGGAAATTTCTACTTCTTACTTTTAATAGAATTTCCAAGCTTTATTTGTAATTCTTACCTTTGAGAGTAAAAACCCATTGTTGTATTGAAATAAGATCTGAGGATAGTCAAGGTCTTCTGTGGAGCTCATTTTCTTTCAGCACTCTCCACGATCCTCTTGTCTTCGTGAATTAAATAAGTCTCTTTTATAGGGTTGTCAAATTTCCAATTTCTGAAAACCCGACACCCCTTCTCCACCCTCTCTCCAGATGCCCTCCACCTTTCTTCTCCTCCCTATCCCTTGCTGCTCTCTTCTCTTTAAAACTAAAACTGGCATTTGATTCGTACTAAACATGGTGTAATTGCTCTGAATATTTTGAAAAGAAAATGTTTAAACTGAGAGAAACATGTTTAAGGACCTGACTCTGAAAACTTTAATTACCCTTACTTAGGTCAGTGGTCCCACTGAAATCAATTCAAAGTCAATAGGATTACTTACATGATCTTTGATAATTCTTGTAAGTAAATGTGCAGATTGGGCCCGAAAATTGTTACTGGGGAAAGAAATCAAAGGAACTGTGCAAATTCCACCCAATAAAGAAAATACAACTTTTTAGAAGCTAGTAATATGTACTTTGTTAATTAACTGGAATAGCTCCGAAGTTGTTCACAAGCATAGATGTGTTTGCAGACTGGGAATCACAATGATTTGTTTGTAGAAGAGAAAGCTAAGGAAATGTTCAATCTCCTGTAATCTGTGCATGCTATACCCATGAACATTCAGTAACTTCACAGCCAAGGGAATGTATTTGTCCCTTCCTCTATATACTTTTTCTATAATTTGCATTAATCTTATTTTCTGAAATACATTATGACAAGCAATTTACTTTGCAGCACTACTTTACATTTTGGTGTGCCTTTGCCATCTGTCCTTCTTTCTAGGAATTCCACGAGTAATCACTGTATATAATAAGCCAGACTTTATAATTTGAATTTACAGCCTTCCTTAAGACATAATTTTCCTGACGCGAGTTCATGTTTTACAACTTGCATGAGGATCCCAATATAATCATAAAAAGCCTCATATTATTTATCTATTATAAAAAAAAAACTGGGAACCTCTAAAGCCAAACCGAAGGCCTTGTCATATGTTTCTACTTATTGATTTTAAACAAAAAGTTTAAAATTATCAGCAATAATCGGTATTAAGTATCCATTCTGCATGGAGCAGTATAATAGGGTAACAACTGTTATGATCTCATTTCTACTTCTGGATTTTTTCTCATTGCAAAAAGGACATTTAAAAACAAACAAACAAACAAATAAACACACACAGACACACGAACAAAGAAAGAGTTAAAATATTCAGGGCAGTTTTTAAAAATCCACTAGAAAGGAATAAATATCTTTACGGGAAAAAAGATATTTCCTATTCCCATCCACTCCACCCCCAGATAGGTAGGTAGGTACATAGGTAGATAGATTGGTAGATAAACAGATAGACAGACAGACAGACAGAAAGACAAACAGACAGAAAGACAGAAAGACAGACAGAGAGAGAGACAGACAGACAGATACAGAAAGAGAGAGAGAGCGGCAGAGAAAAAGAGGGAGAGGGAGAGAGAGAGGGACAGAGAGAGGGACAGAGAGAGAGGGAGAGGAAAACACGCAGACAGACAGAGAGACAGATAGATATATAAATAGACAGACAGACAGAAAAACATAGATTTATGCATGGATGAAGTGATTAATGTATGTATGTATGTATGTATGGATGGATGGATAGGTAGGTAGATAGATAGATATATAGACAGACAGACAGAAAGAGAGACATATGTAGGTTGGTAGGTAGGTAGGTAAGAAGGTAGGTAGGTAGGTAGGTAGGTAGGTAG
>ML676949.1:11066-67501 GCA_007922155.1 Mesoclemmys tuberculata
TAGATAGATAGATAGATAGATAGATAGATAGATAGATAGATAGATAATGAGAGAGATAATGAGGGAGGAAAGAAAGGAGGGAGGAAGGGAGGTACGAAGGGATGGAGGAAGGGAGAGAGAGAGAGAGAGATGTAGAGATGGATAGATTATGTTCAGGTTATAGCCTACTAGTTCTGATTCCTCTACAGGAGACACCATGCCACATTCAAAGACAATCACCAGTGAGGAGCCCATTGCCTCCTCTGTAAAATACAGTAACTGATTAATCAAGTCAATTACACATTGTTTATATAGGTAATCAGATCCGAAAGGTTGTTGTTATTGGATACTTTGTGATCAGTGTGGATACTAGTGAGATATAGAATGAACGATTTGCATATTAATAAAGTTTAATGTCCAAGGTGTGTTTTTTTTTAATAAATACACCAGTTAAATACAAAGCCTAAAATTGACTACAATATATTATTTTTACTAAGGCTTGAGATATAAGCGGTTACTTAGAAAGCTTTATACAAGAATGGCTTTCTTTATGGGCCCCATCATGGAATTAGAGGATCCTTTTGTCTGACCAGCAGCACCTCCTGTGGATCCAGATGTTGATGGAGCATGCCACTTTATTTCAATAGTGACTTTTAATATTTTTAAAAACAGTTTTTATTTAATTACTTTTTTATTGATTGTTATGTATGTTAATTATTTATACTGAGATTTTGCTTTTAAGTATATTTTATTTTTATTATGATAATTGGGGTTGTTAAAATAACATTTGATGATAGGACTGGTGGTGTAAAAATATGCCCCTTGGCAATGAAACAGTGTTTCTCCAGACATTAAAGGGTAACTTGTTGTTCCCATTACCATATTTATGTGCAGCTGCAAGCATATGTTGTGTATTTTGTCTTGTTATGTTCCATAGTATGCAGAAAATGACACCTCTACGACGTTACTCAGTAGTCTTATTCATTTCTGCAAATAAAGTCTAATTCATTTCTCCTTGGTGGCCATCATAGATACATAGATCACCACCACTACTTCCTGATACACGCTTCCAAGTATGGCTTAAGGCACCTAAGCCGGGGTTCAAATGACTAGCATCTTCTCATTAGCAGCGTATATCACAAAACATCGCCTCACTCGTATACGGGGGTCTTTTAGTCTCTTGAGTTTCTGTAAGGATCTTTTAGTCCACCAAAAGAGTCCCACTCGATCTATTATAGAAACAATTTGCAAGACACATGAACACAATGGAATGCATTGCTAGATTTATAATCTCAGTGGCAGTGGGGACCATCCCAGCAGGGTTTCCCACCAACTGTGCTTTGTGGCAGTTTTTGCAGCATCTAGAACTTTGATTACTTTATTTTTATTATGTTTGACTATTAAATTTATGGTCTTTAATTGTTTTTGAATGTGTGTAAGCAGGGTTATCATGTTTAAATATGTTAGCATATGTTGTACCAAATTAGTATTGACTTCCAATATTAAAGGCTGAACATATTCTGCAACATTAATATTCACTACTAATAATTGAAATATATTTCTGATACTTCATAAAATACATTATACAGTTTCAACACTGCAACATTGTAATAACATTTGTTTCAGGAAGGATTAATATATTTTTAATTAAATTTTATTAATTACAATTTGGGTGCATTGCATGCATACACAAACACAATATTGTCCAATGTGCATAGTGGTAGAATTCATATTATTATTGGGTAACAAAGCACATTGATATTTTTATACATTTAATTTATTTCTTTTAACAAGCTATGTAAACTGTGTCAGTGGTTCTTCATACATATATTTTAATTCTGATTTTAACATGGCTTCTCATGTGCAGCTTTGTAAACTGAGTTTTAATTTTTTTTAAAAATTTTATGTTATGTCTTTAATAGACCATAACATTTTAGTTTTTACATTGACGTGTAGGGGAACTACTCTGTGTATATCTATGATGTGACCAGCAGATAATGTCATTACGTATACACTAATCATTATAGCCTGGGCATTTACTGTGATATTTAACATTTTTCACCAATGACTTAAGGCCCTTTTTTGGGAAGTGGCATTATTTTAAATCAATGTTTTTATTTTATTAGTTAGGATTCCATTAAATTCTTTTCCAATGATACCTTGGCCTATTTTTTGAGCCCAAAGCTGTGCTTGCATACAACCTAAAGCTTTGGAGTTAACGTGTATTATAATTTTTGTGAGGGTTAACAGGCTCAGGTGTGTTTTTTATTGTTTATTTTTTAGCGTACTAAAATATTTTTAAGTAACTTTTTATATCTAAGGCTGAATGTGTGTATATCTGATAGGGCTCCAAGGCTTCTGCCTAGGATGCTTAACTTATTTCATTTATTGCATTCAGCATTCCTGCTGATGCTACTATACCCCCCAAAACATTTTCTTTAATGTCTTGTTTAGGATGTGTATGTGAGTTGGCATTCTGTGTTTCTCAGGTGTCTATTCAGTGCAATCATTTTTGTACAAGTGGTGTTAGAAACAGTGCTCTATAGGGACGTAAGCGGGATATACTAATATTTTGTATGCCTACATGTACTTTCATAAAGTGTAGCTTTGAGGTCTTTAGTATTTGGCTTTTATAAAAAAAAATTAACACCAAGTCCTTAATATTGTATATTTTGGGCTTGGGAGTACAATGTACAACTACACTCAGATAGATGTTTATGTACATTACCACACTTGCAGAAGGATTCTGTTCCTCCTTGGTTTAATTTATTTTGTGTAAATAAATTAAATTATTTGGGCCAACTTTTTGTCAGGGGTATTTATTTTGGTAACGTTAATTGTGAATTGCCCCTTCAAATTACAAAAAATCATTATTTTAAGCCCTAAAGCATCTTCCCCCCAACCACATGGTAGTGAGCAGGGGTATTATTTTACAACATTTGTTTAAAATTACACAATTTTTTTGGTCACATTAATATAGTACAGCAAAAACACATAGTAAAATAATAGCAAGAACACTATATAATTTTTTAAATACTGGATATATTGATTTTATGTTTTTGATTGCTTTGTGGATTTGTGTGATATTTATTTATAAATAAAACAAAAAATTAAAGTGGGATTTATAGACTTTAATTAGTATTATTTATTTATAAAATATATTTAATTTTTATATTTGTTGTTATTCAGTGGCTTAATCAATTATATGGTATAAGAGGTGAATTGCACTTAGGTATATTATAATTTTTTTAGTTTGTAAATTTTATTGGTTTCATTGAGAAATATATGCGTTGGCTGTAATTATATTTAACTTGTTACTTGGAATTTACTTTGAAAGTAAATAAATTGACATGGGCTGCGGCAAAAGGCATAAATTATAATAATAAAAATTTTTTGAATTTAGGATGGTTATTTATGGCATAATTAATAATGTGATCTAAAAATATTAATAATTCATGCTTTAAAGGGTGCATTATGGGCCAAAGGCTTCATTGTTTTTGCCCATTTAGGTATCGTTTTTTATATTTTGATCTGTGAAGAATTAAATTAATATAATATATATTTTTAAATTTTTATTTGATATACAATGGGGCTGGTTTTATTTATTAATAATATAGATTTTATTTATTCTGGGCACAAAGCATATGCAACTTTTTTGTAATTTTGTATAGTATTTGATATTTAATTTGTTATTTTGGGGGTTTAAATATGGGACTAAATTGCTGATTTCTTTTTTTAATATTTGAGTTAAGTGCATTGGCTTCTTGCTGATGTATATGTGTAATATTTTGTAGCACCTGCAACACATACTAATTAGATGAAAATTTAGATTGGAGCTTATTTGGAGGACTATTTGTTTACTAGTGAGTCAAGGATTTTATTTTCTGTTTTATTATAACTTTAAAGGTGTTACATTTAGACCTCTGAGCAGTAAGGGCAATTTGGCATTTTAATTTTTGTTTTGAACATTGATTATTTTTTGTAAAGCTAATTTAAAAGTTTGACTAGTCCATTTTATTGCTCCTGAATTTTGAGGATGGCATGGTATATTCTATTTTTCTTTTATGCTTAAGACTTTATAGGTGTGTTTTAACATTTTATTTATAAAGTGAGGACTATTATTGCTATTAATTTTTGGGGAGCTTTTATTTGGAGAAGACATGATTTATTAGTATTTTAGTTGTGGTACAAGCAGTGTTATTTTGAGTGGGAAAGACTGACTTATTTAGTAAATGGATTAATAAATACTAAATAATAACAATGGCCTATTTATATAATTGAATATAATTTATTTAGAGATGATTTTAGGGTTTTTTTTAAGCTTTTGGTGGGTTTGGGTATTTTTAGAAATATTTGATTGTTTTCTGCATACGCTAGGCAATTGTTTATTTGGTGTTTTATATTTTGTTTTATTTTGAGCTTTTTTTTTTTTTTTTTACTGTTTTAAGAGTCTTAAAGTTTTTTTTAATATTAAAATGGCTTTTTTTATGCACTGCCTCTATTAAATTATTTTGCTGTTTTGTTGGAACAATTTATACTGGTATTTTTTGATCCCCTTGTTTTGCCATAAGCAAATTACTTGAATGCTGTTTAATTTTTTATTTCCATACCTCCCCTTGCTACAGCAGCTATTGTATGCTAGTATTACTTTCTTTTAAGACTGCTAAATTTATAATGGATACAGATTTCTGGGGAGCATTCTTTTAGCAGTCACTCTTGGAACGATTGGTATTCACCATTTTGGACTTGTTTGTGCCCCTTTCTTGGATGCTTTGTTTGCTATATTGTTTTATTTTGTTATTATTTGTAATTTTTTATGAGTGGGTATTTTAGCAGCTAGATTGGAGCTTGGTGTTGCAGTTTGCCTCTTTATATTGCCTTGATTCTTTTTAGCATGACAGATGGATTTACCATCTAAGCTATGCATTTTTTATAGGGGAATTAAATTTAAGCTTGCTCCTATTGTCCAATCAGAGTCTTAAGCTTTAAGTACAGCGGTATTAGTCTTAGCACCCATTAATACAGCAAGCACAGCAACAAATGTATCTGATTGTTTGAAGTGTAGTGTGCTGCTTTCTGCAATCAGGGTTTTATCTGAGTAATGAATTGCTGCATATCTTGTTCTGGGACACTGTTATATTATGTAAGAGAATTTACTTAGAAACCAAGCCTTTGACTTTTTAGGTAGAATTTATCTGGCTTTTTAGCCATTTCTTAAATTAAAAAAATTGAAAGGGCAGGTTTATTGGAGGGAGAGGGCAGTTATGCTCAGCACTCTTAATTATTAGAGCCTATTGTTCCTGGTTGGAAGATTTAGTTAGTTGGACTTTTAAATTTTTATTTATTAAAATTTATTTAGTTAATTTAGGGATGGATATATGCTTTTCTTGATTTTTTTAATACTATTGTTAAGCAAAAGGAGTTCTTCTTCAGAGGATCCAGCCAAACTGATAGCACTAAGCAATTTATTTAGCAATGCATTGAGAAGAGCTGCAGAAGCAGTTTCAAAGTATAATTATTACAGCAGTTTTTGAAATATATTTTACTCATCAGGATAGACTAAACCGGTTTAAACTAATTACCAAAAATAGCTCTCTGTACCTTGGGGAAAACAACTCCATATATGGTGGGGAAAGGAGTGTGAGGTGGAAGTGGTGTCAGCATATAAGGAAGATATGTTATGAGGGGCATGACCACGGTATACGTGATGGAGGGCAGGGGCACAGTGAGGAACAGGAGCATGCAGGAACTGTACAAAAAATACCTTGTTTGCTGCTTATCTAGGTACTCTCTGTGCTTGAGTCCTTACCCTATCACTAAGTACTTAAGAGGGGAGTGGACTGTTTGCAAAATAATTGGGGCAGAACCTATAAGGTATTTCCAGTGCTCCAAGGCCCATACCAATGCCAGCATTTTTTTTATAAGAGTAAAAGTAATTTCTAATACTTGAGAGGCAAATGCCATAGGCTTTTCATGAGAAGGCTCTTCTTGGCTTAAAATAGCTACTATTCCCTTTGGAGAATGAGCTAACTACAACACATATGATTTAGTATTATTTGGGTATGCTAGAGCAGTGGCAGAGATTACTTTTATTAGTACTTAATTTTGTTCTCAGCCCCAATTTTACGGTATTCCCTTCCTCAGTAAGTGCTACAGAGGTACAGTAGCATATTGAGAACTCAATTCTATGGCACTCAGTGCAGAGGATCGCTCCTCCAATGGCCTTGCCCTTATCCTCACCCTCTGTTAACTTCCTCAGTAACTAAGTTATTTTTTTGCTTTTTTGCTTTTGAAAAGTGATTTGAGCAGCCACTTTTCCTCCCACATATGCAGCAGCTTTCCCTTTGTGCTTATTAGGCTCACTAGTAAATGAGCTTGCTGAGCTTTTGTAATGATGTCTTCCACATCATAGCTATTAAATTTAGAGTACCCAAAGCAACTTTTACTTGCAGAAGTAGCCCTTCTATGAAATGAGTTGGAAAGTCTCTGATAATAAGGTCTTGACCTTTCTCCTCATGCCCCATAACCTGCCATGGGATCTTTTTACATTGTAAGTAAGCATCAGGGCATTCCCCTAGGGCATGCCAATATTTACTATCTTAAAGACATTTTTTACAATAGTATTCTTTTGTACTCCTCCCCTCCCCCCCGCCCCAGGTATATTCACGGGAAGTTTCAAGAAGGTGTCTAATTGGAGATATACCTTTAAGAGGAAAGCACAATCACTATAATTTAACTGAGGCACTGTAGTAAACTGTGCAAACTACATTGTCTGGGGTGAGGTTCCCTAAAGCTTTTTTAGTGCTTGTATTTGCTCAGGTTTTAATATTTTATTTGTTCTGGTGGTAGTGTGTAGGTGGTGCTTTTTGTTTGTTTGTTTTTGTTTTGTTTTGTTTTTTTACAGGAGCCACGGCCACAATAGCCTGTGGCATATTTATTTGCCTGAGAGTAGCATAGGGGGAAGGATATTTTATGCTCGGATTTGACTGGTTCTTATTTCACACAGCCTCTGCATAACATAGGGCTGACAGATCAAAGTCCTGCAAACCATCATTCTCTGCACCATCACAACCTCAATCTGCCTGCATGGCAGCAATAATTCACTGAGTATTGATTTGTTCACTGAGGCAATTGCTGCTGATAAATTGCGAGGGACTGGTCCTCAGTTTCCCTTTTTTCGGACAACCGCAGTTTGTGCGTCCTTACATTTTGCTTCCCAGATATGAGCTATATCCTCTCACTGTCTAGCTTTCTCTTTGTAACCTCCTGCATCACACTGAGAGATAAACAGAAAATTAGCCTGAGTAAGACAGTGGGACACTGAAGATTCAAACTCTGTTTTCAGTTTTTGTACTTGATCTTGTCATGCTATTAATTTTTCATGCAGCTCCTTCTTTTCTTTGGCTAACTTCCCTAACTCTTCAGTAAGGGTTTTAGATACTAAAATAAGCCCATGTAAAGCAGCTAAGTATTTTTTCTTACACTCAAGCTTTGTCTCTGTGAATTGTTCCCACTGGAGCATCAAGTCTGCATATGCTATTTTACCCTTAAATGCTCCTCCAGACTATGAGTTTTTCCCTTTGCCATCTACAAAAGCTTCCATATCTGAGACTGATTTTAGCAAAAGAAGAACAGGGGTGGCAACCCTTTGACTGCCTGACTCACTACACATTCTTGAAGAGGACATGATGCCCTCCTCCTGAAGTCAACTACAAATACAGCTTTGTGGAGACCCATGCCAGACAGATGCTTCTCAGCTGACAAGGAGTGAGAAAAACCCTAGCATCATATGCCACAAAGATCATCTCACCCACAGCTGGTCAACTCCAAGGGATGAAAATTGCTGCTGCTGGACATATTGTGATCAGTGTGGTTACCAGTGAAATATGGTACGACCATTTTGCAGATAAATAAGGTTTAATGTGCATGTTTTTATAAATATACTAGTTAGATACAAAGTCTAAAATTAAGTACAATATATTATATTTACTTATCCTGGAGAGCCAAGCAGTTACTCAGAAGGCTGCATACAGCAAAGGCTTTCTTTAGGCGCCCCACCAGGGAGCTAGTGGATCCTCTGGTCTGACCGGCAGCACTTCCCATGGAGTCAGGTATTGATGGTGCATGCACCTTTATTTAAATAGTGACTTTTTATATTTTTATAAACAGTTTTTAATTAATTAGTTTTTTATTTTTTATTTAATTAATTACTTTTAAATTTATTATTATATATGTTAATTATTTATATTGGGTTTTTACTTTTAACTATATTTTATTTTTATTGTGATAATTAGGGTAGTTTAAACAACATTTGGTCATAGGGTGGGGTAAAAGTATTCCCATTGGCAATGAAACAGTGTACACCCAGATGTTCAAGGGTAACTTGTTGTTCTCATTACCATTATTTATATGCATCTGCAAGCACTATAGTGTATGTATTTTGTCCTGTTATGTGTTGCGGTTTGCAGAAACTGAGACAAGGCTACTCAGTAATCTTATTCATTTCTGCCAACTGAAAGATGTCATGCTACAAGAGTTGAAATAGGCAAGCAAGGAACTAAAACTATGCTGAACCTGTAGGACAATGGTCAAGCAACTCAAATTGTCCTGGGCTTCCAACAGTAGGATGCTTCTTGGGTCTGCCAATTTCATTAGAGCAAAGGTATGAGTTTCACAGGTGATCTATATGTACTTTGATGGGTTTAGACTGTGGTTATGAGCTGGTTACTTGCAAAAGCTGATGGCATTTTTTTATACCTTGAAGACAGAAGAGAGAATTTAGGGTCTTTGACATGGATAATGCTAATTGCTGCCCCAGTATCTGTAATAAAATTCATATTGTGGTCCCCTTCTACTGCAGATACTGTGGGTCTCCTGCTTGGATCCTTGCCTAAGAGGGCTATGATGTCACTTGGGGCATGATGGCATCATGCTAAGTATTCTGCAGACAAATATTCCATAGGGTCTCCACCCATCTCCTTGGGGGAGCCAACCTGATAGAAAGGGAAGCTGTCCATGAGAGAGAAAAAAATGAGTCAATGGAGGCCACAGAATGGTCCGAGGGTACTGGGCCTTGGCCTTCCAATATCAGTTTGGTGTGTCTGAAGTTCCCAGATATCATGGCATTGAGCTTCCAGAGTCTACTGCATTACTTAAAGCATCGGCATGACCAAGTCCTCATTTCGGCAGGGCAGTAATGATCTCAATCCGTGCAGGCATGATGGGTTCTGGGACATATCTGAAATGAAAGGAACATGATCCAGGGGTCCCGCATAGAGTCCAAATGTATCAATCTGTCTAGGGGCATGCCCACTCGAAGATCCAGAATTATTCTATGGGTTAGAATTATTTTGCCAACATTGGTTTCCAGGGAATTTAGAAACACCTCAATTCCTATGGTAGGATTGGTTTGTGGCTCCTGAAGCAGTACAAGAGGGGGCCCACACCGACCTAATTTAAAGCCTCACTGGGCATGTGCCAAGAAGGCCAATGCATCCTTCTAGGAAGTGCTATCATTAACATACATATTAACTTTTTCCTGCAAATAAGGAAGAGAATTATTGATCAACAAGCTAACATGCTGTGGCCCATCTACATATTGCTGCCCTGACTGTGCAAAGCTGCACTTAATTGATGATTAAATTGATCAGGAGACTCATTAAGTCTTTTTTTTTTATTTGACAGGATAGACATTCCAGCTTGCCCTTGGTACTGATTATGTTCCAAAGGCTACTGCTTCCTTAAAAGGTTTCTCGCCCACTCTATATTCAGGGGGCAAGGTACTCCATTACTGTGAGCTGTAGGATTTTAGTCCTGTCTTCCCTTGGGAAGCCAAATACTTTTGCCATTTCCTGTATATGTTGTGCATGTACTGCAACAGAGGTATCCATCATTCTACTTACTTAGATACCAAATCAAGAGTCTTAATATCTGTAACTAATGCCATAGGACAATCTGAATCTGATTTTATGATTTCCAGGGTATGAGTTCCCACATCAGGGTTCTTCTCCTTTCCTGATTAGGACAGCCATCATCATAATTATCAGAACTTTCCTTTGAACACAATTCTAGGTTTGGGTCAGGGTAGCTTTCCATTAAATTTCTATGTTCCCTACTTAAGGCTTCCCCGCATTGGCACAGGACATTCCCTAGTTCCTGAAGAGGTATAGTTGGGTGCTCCACAGGGACACTGGGAGATACCAGCATATAACAATCAGGTGATCTCGGTCCATGAAATTCAAGGGACCTAGGTAATGCTCATCATGATTGTTCAAATTACACCCAGTGACCACCCGAAGGGGCTAGAACTCTTGAACTATATGATGCCAATGTAACATTAGGTGGGGATGCAGGAATGTTATCCCTGGGCTGTTGTATTGCTCTCTGTTGTAATCTAGAGATTACTATATCACAGGCACTAGCTGCTTGTGTCACTTGTGAAACTGCATCTTCCAACCTCTGCACAATTATGGACTCCAAAGGCACAGCCTCTTCTCTAACGAGAGCAGATGTTAATGAAGAGGAGATATCTCTTCCTCTTTTTCTCCACTTGTCAGATCCTGTACACCACCAGTCACCTCCTCTGATATGACATCCAGCTCCTCTTCCTGCTGTGCCACTCTAGGACTTTCCTTTTCTGCTGACAGATTGCTTGCAATTGCTTTACCACTATCTTCCTCTTCTGGTTCTTCTTGCAACTCTTGAGATGTAACCTCCAACTCTTCTTCTAAAGGTAGCAGGTCAGACTGAACTAATTCTTGCCCTACTTCTAGTCATTGGCTCTGCAAGTTGATCTACCTCCATAGGTTCTATTTTGCCAATGGGGATAGGAACCGATACTCCATTGCCCTGTAGCTCTCCCACAACTTGTGCCACTGTCTGCACTTCTCTGCTTCCTCTCTCTTTCAAGGAGCTTGCAGCCAAAGTCTCTGTAACCCTGCTATAATCCGGTTATGCTGTGCACTAATTCATCTTCTCTCTCTCTGTAACATCGCACAAAGCTTTTCAACTCACTGATTCGGCCTAACAACTGACGACACTGTGATCTAGAGTCATCTAGTGATCTTATGCTGGCAGCTGCCTATTCCTGCCAGCAACAAATGTTATCATTTGCTTCCTGCACCTTTTCTTGACTTCTCTCTAACATTTTCTCCAACTCCTGTCCCTTTTTATCAGTGGCTAATCGGTGCTCTGAAGTTTCACTTAGCTGATTTTTAGTTTTTGGTTAGTTTTCTTTTTCTCCTCCAAAGTTTGCTGGGCTCCTCTAAGTAGCTCTATTGTCTTATTTAATTTCCACCCAAGTGTGCTTCAAGCTATCAGCAAACACTCTACAGCAATTCCTTTCACCTTTTTAGCCTTGCTTTTCTTTTGTTTTACCTCCTGATCAAAAACCTGACTCACAAAACCCCATGAATTATTATATTCAGAGATAATTTCACTGTCTTTTAGTTGTCCTAAACTGTCTCTGGCTAAATTCTCCAAGCCGTACTGAAGGCGACACTCACAAACTCTATGGTTCTTGCCTTTTTAGCTTAATACTAAATGAGCTTACTTAACATCTAAAATGAAGAACTTAAACTCTAAACTTAAACTCTATAAAGCTCTATTGGCTAGCCTAATTTCCAACACTATAATAATAACAACCACTATATAGTAAACTTCATAATCTCTAACATTAAATCTGAAGGTGTCCCTTCAATAACAGAAGAGATAATAAAAGGAAAAAATAACATCCTTTACTGGTCTGAACAATTTATTTCAGTGACTTCGAACAATTCCCAAAAACAACAGAAGGGCGGGGGAAAGTTCACTTCTCTTTACTCAATGACTAATGTGCTCTTAGCTGATCAAGAGGTCTTTACCTAGTTGCAACCTACCCAAACAGCCAGGGTAAGATGGTGATAGATGTCTCTGTGCGCAGCCCAGGTGAGTTGTAGGGACTGAAAATACTGTGGCCTTTCTGGCAGTTTTAAAGGGCAAAAATCAACTCCCCCACCAAAGTATAGGTCACCAGTCTGGTGCTGCTGTCTGCACTTTCACTTCTGGTATCAATGCTCTTCCTATATTCCAAAGACCCTTAAATTTAAACAGTACAATGTTTCTTGAAAGATTAATTGCTATTCATAAACAGATGCTGTAGTGGAACAGAAAACACTTCTGGGACCACTTCCAAGAAATAGTCAATGGACATCAAGTTTCTGGTGTTTCATACACAGATTGTTATTTTTCCTGTCTAGCTCAATTTACCTAAGGTAAATTTACTTTATTTTACCTTACCCTAATTTACCTGAGGTGAATTCTGTGAAACACCTAGAATTCCTGTCACACATTGCTCAAGTTTCCTGGAGGCTCACCAATGTGTAGATTGATTTTGTATGTTTTAATAATTTAAACAGGCTATAGGCTTGTCATTCTATCCAATCTGATCAGAAGATAATGAGGTTCTTGTCCCAGAATCAGGCTCCAAAACATAGGGACCCCAGGGTGCATGACAGGAATGCTTACACCAGTAGCCCAATTTGGATAATTTTATCAGCTTTATTAAGATAACATAAAATGAAAGACAAATGACAGATTAAAAGAAAATGAATAATCAACTGGATAATGGATAGGATTACAGTCTTATTTTAGAGATTCATGTGATATATATATATCTACAGTATGCGTTGGATTAATATTCTCACACCCTTCCCTGATGACCTGGTTGAGAGAAATGTCCAGTTCCTCAACTCTTGAGTAGAGGGGCAGCAAGCTAGGTGATGCTTGAGGGCTAAGAGCTATAAGGCTAAGACTAAAACTACAAATAATACTAAGCATAAATGAAGGAATCTTAATATACTAAGTAAAAGAAACTTCAAGTAGTAGTTTTTCATAACCTCATATAATACGACTTGCACCTTCTTATACCCTAAATGTATTAATGACATATCCACATCCTTTCCAGATGGTTCCAGATGGTATATTTATCTCACCATTGTTATTTCTGGCCCTTTTTGTGGGTTCTGTGGTGTATCTGTGAAGTTTACTTGAGATATAACCTGAGACAGGTTTTGATGCCTCCTGACTTATCTAAGGAAAAGGTTATAACTATATATGTCTTATCCTTCAACTCATCAATACCTATCTGTGCCAAAGGTCCCAAAGATATGTATGCTGACTGCCTTAGCTTTCATACACGATGCAGCCTGTAAGGTACCTTGAATTACAGCTATAATGCTTCAATAAAAATATGTGACTCTAGTAGAATAAAACAACAATATTTAAATCTAGAGAGAAAGAGAGAGAGAAAGAGAGATGCAAGCAAGCAGGCTAGTCCTACCGGCTACAAAGTAAAGACCCATTTACTTGATTCAGATTTTATCAGACTTGAAATTTACAACAAGCATGGTTAACATGCAACTTACTGTCTTCCTTTAATCAATGACATTGAACTGACCACATCTAAAATAATGGTACAAAAGTGCAAAAGTGCGTTATCTGCCTTTAAAAAGCAAGTTTTATCATCTTGCACCTTAGGTTTTAACAGGTCCACCAGTTCTTGGTATACAGTAAACAGTGGCAAAAAAATTTGAAGGAAGTATCCTGTATTGCATGAATTCAAATAGCTATAGAATTGTGTAAAAATCCACTGCACTCTTACAACTTTCATTCAGTTAGTTCATCCAGCAACAGAGCTCTAGAAATAAAGAATCCCTTTTAAACAATAAAATCTTCGCAGCTGTTAATGTCTGCGACCTGGCCTGTGGAAAGGCAATGTACTAACCTAGAAGTGTCTCTGAAACCAGTTTATAACTCAGAGTCACAATCTGGTTCCTGCTTCCATCTGGCTCTTTTGCTTTCCCCCTTTATGTTAGTTCCAGTGTGTAGGCTGGCATATTGGAAAGACAGAGCCAAGGTCGACACACACCTCACAACACTTCACACCACTTCAGCAAGAAGGACAGTAGCAGCCACATAATACAGGTAATCTGTATATCACATGCTCAAGGTTTAGCTGGTCACTACATTTGGGATTGGGGAGGAATTTTCCCTCAGGACAGATTGGCATAGGCTTTGGTGCTTTTTCTCGTTTCTCTGCAATATGGGGCATGGGTCACTTGCTTGTGGATTCTCTGTACCTTGAAGTGTTTAAATTATTATTTGAGAACCTCAATAACTTAATCCTAGGTTTGGGTTTTTTTACATGGGTGGATGGGTGAGGCTCTGTGCCCTGCATTGTGCAGGAGGACAGACTAGATGATCATAACTTCTGACCTGATGGTCTATGAGTCTAAGTCAAATTTTTGTATTTCTCTATATTAGATGAGTGATATATTTGCAGGCAAGACAAATTAACTTAAAATTCCAAATTATATTTTTGGCAAATTTGTTTCACAGTTTGCCCAGCCGTCTTTCTGGCTTTCCCATCATGGCACTTGGGGTACATTCCTTACTTCCTGAGGTCTTTGCTTGAAAATTCCATTACTGTCTTGTAGATCCACGTAATGCTTTGAAGGGCCTTATGGTCATTTCAAAAAAAAATCAATGTATATTTACAATCATCTGAAATATGAGACAATAGGCTTTTGAATTAACTTATTCTCCCTCTGTAGACTGCAGATCAGGCTGTTTTGAAAATTGCTGTTTATCACACCACTAGCCTGATAGGCCAAATTCTCTGCTAGTATAAATTGACAGTGTCACAGTTTTGGCATAACTGAACCTTTGACCCATTCTGTGGTTTGCTCAAAAGATTCCCCTTTAAGTGTCAGGCCTTTAGCCCTCATCTCTCTCTGGGCAGGGAGCCACATCCATTTCTCTCCAGACTGGATATTTAGGCTGCAGTCCCCTGCAATTTATCATGATTATCCTAGTAGGTCTGACTTAGCTCAAGACCAGCAATTTCACATTGTTTCTCCAGGGACTCCTGACAAAAATTCTTCACAAAGCAAAGTGCATTTATTTTAGGACAAAGGCACTACAGAGAAAATGTATCATAAAACAATAAAAGATCTAACTGACAATAAAAGGTCTAAGATTACCAGAGATCCCCCATCTCTCTTATGGAAATGCTGGAAAGTTTGTGTCGACTTGTTGGATCAAAATGAGTTCCTCAATACAGTTTACGTGCCTTTCTTTCCCAGACCTCCTGAAACAAGGAAAACTGGTCAGTGCCTCTTTCCCTTGGCTGAAAAGCTTCAAAGACTGGGTATCTGCATAAGAATACTTTGGAGGTTGCATTAACTACCCCTAGTAATTCCAGGTTCCTCGGAAACCCACCTAACACACAACGTGTATTGATGCAAAGGTCTATGAAGAGTATGTGGGCCCATCTCACCTGGCTCATTTCAATATAATAATCTTTGAATCCCTCCTGCTGCCAATGTCAGGCTCACAGAAATGTGGCTCACATTTACAAAGTTGATATAATAGTCTCAGAGTTGTGCAGGTGTTCACCATCTCTCTCACAGGCAGCTCCACAGACATCCATGAATCTGCACCAGTTTGCACTGGGAGAGAATTTGGCTGATATTGTTCAGCTATTTTAGGACTGCCACAAATTCTGAAAAGATTTTGACACTCCTAACATATCAGTTAGTACCTCTGCCCTGTAGTACACCCCTTTCCAGGGCCCAGTCTTTCTGCTGCTTTTGCTGTTGATTGTCCTATTCTCTCCTGGGCTCTCAGAATCTTGACTTGCACCATGCCTTGTATCTTGACTTTCATCCATACAGATGAAATCTTGGCCCCAAAGAGGTGAAGGGAAAAGCTTCTATTGAATTCACTTGCTCTAGAATTTCACCCAATCTTCATGATTTTAGCTTATGAAAGTTAGTCCTTCCTGAATTAGACCCGTTATTATTTTTTTATTATTATTATAGTAATATAAAATACAATTTATATTTATTTCAGAGAGGTAGCCGTATTAGTCTGTATACAACAAAAACAATGAGAGTCATGTAGCACCTTATAGACTAACCAGTTTCTATGGGCATAAGCTTTCTTTGGCTGCAACCCACTTCATCAGATGCAGCCCACAAAGCTTATGCCTGCAGAAATTTGTTAGTCTATAATTTATATTTATTTTATACATAAATTTATCATAATGTAACCCCCTTCCTTCACTGGGTTACTTTGGAGCAGGCAACACTCACCAGTGTGCAAGGGCGTCTAAGGTTTCCAACAATAAAGGAGATCCTGAGTATCCCAGTGTTGATGTGGGGTAGTTGGGAATCCTCTGTCCACCTCTCTGCTGCAATCCCTTTATTTCTAAAGCAATTTAAAATTGGCGGTGCCTTCACGTGGCTGGCCCCTGCACACGCTCAGTAATGGCTTTGGGAGCTTCCACGACTAGACCTAGTCTAAAATTATAATAATCTGAGACATAAGTCTAATTTAACAATTGCAATTATACAAACTAAACATCCAATATCCTTAAATTAGAGTTAACAACCTTTACTTAACAAAATAAAGAAACATGGCATAACAGACTGAAATTAAACATAAACCACAGGGACAGTTGAATAAACCAATTAATAAAAACAGTATTCACTGTTGGTGATCCTGGAGGACCCCGAGCGAGGCCCCAACAGTTTGAGTTCGAGCGCGGTGCGCAATTAGCCCAATCAGACACTGCGACAGAAAAATCCTTGCAAAAGTTGTTTATTTCAGGATTTGAAATGGTGCAGGGAGACTGTCTATCTCAAATCCTGCACACTAAGCAGCAAGCATCAACTTTATTTATACCTTCTTTATTTTTACGAGGAGTTTTTTCCATCCTTTTCTTTTCCCTCCTTTAAGCAGTTTCAGCGTTAAGTCCCTGGGATGGCCATGAGAGAGAACAATGGGTGCTTTAAGCATATGGCTAATGTTGCAAGCTGCCCCCTATAGCATGCACAGTATATCATACTGATAAGCAAGCCAGACAGTTTCAGTTTATTTAGCTTACATCAGCAAGAAAATATCCCAAAGTAACCCGAACGGAGAGGAGAAGAAGGGGAGGTGCTGGCTAGAGGCAGGAGCCTAGCACAGGAAAACTTCATCGGTAGTCGTGGCCTTCCATTGACCCGAATTACCTAGTGTAATGCCCCAACCCCACAGTGCCCCAAACCACAACAATTCCCCCCTTTGAGAATACTTAGATCTGCAGCTTCTGAGCTTTCTCATACTCATGGCTTAGAAAATAATTAAGGGAGTCCTCTGGGGGAGGAGAAATTGCAACAGTCAGAATTTTGACTGGTCTTTTAGAAACACAGGATATGGCCTGAAAGAAGGTAGGTATACAATGAATACAGCAACAGCAAGCAAGCAATATTGTTAATAACAGAAATCCTCCAGAGACATGTCCCCTTAACCAAGAGAGCTGGGGTAACCAACTAAAAAGCCTGAGGGATCAACATGTGGGACAGAGGCTATGGCTGAGAGATGTGATGCTTGGTTAAAAACATCCTGAGAGTTGTCAGGAATGTAAACACAACATTCTTGCCCAATGAGAGCAAAGGTTCCCCCCTTTGAAGCAAGGACCATATTTCATGCCATTTGGTTTTGGATTACCATTGAGTTTAGTGCCATTATTTAGTTTTAAAATGACCTTATTTTTACATGTAGAATTCCCAACCTGCGGTCCTGAGCCCTGGTTGCTCCAGCCTTTTACCTTTACTACATAAAGGAAAGATGATTTGTTGTAACTGTGATTACCCTCATTCCATATATCGTTATTTTGCCATGGCCTATTTCAAGGATGTGGGGATCCAACGAGCTGAGATGAATTTAAGGGTACTGGAATCATGGGGACCCCAGTTGAAGAGGTCATGGGCATCCATGTGCAGACCCAGCAATCAGTCAGGTTGTAAGCCAGGGAGAGACCTTTTCTGATAAAGTAACAAGAAGATTATGATTATACCCAAAAGAGGACAGGATACTAGACTGAAGGATCAGAAGAAGACACAAAGCGTACATGGGCATTTTGGCTAGGAGGAAAGAACCATGAAGTTCCCAAAACCTTATCATTGTGTCGATTGGCCACACAAAACAAATCCAAACTAGATACAACCCAATTACTCCTAAAACAAAAGGAATAATAAAATCTAACATGAATTCAGTTATTATGTGGAAATAATGAAGCAGAATTGCAGAATATTTTCTGATTAGGGCAGTCCAAGCAGGCTATGTAGTCGAGTTCAAGGGGGCCTGCCTTCTAAATAACAGTTTTAGTCCAAGGTCCGGGGAACTATTGTTAGTGTCTGAGGTAGTAACCTGCTGGACTGTCCACTCTGGATCAGCTTCTGAGGATGAAACTGCTACAGACTTTAGACGAGAGTGATGAATCCAGTATTTAAATCCTTGAATTTTAGCTGCAGTGTGGGAGGTGACAAGAACTGTAGCTGGTCCCTTCCACCATTCTTGCAGAGGCTCGTCCTTCCAGGTGTGGATCAGGACCCTGTCTCCAGGCTGCAAAGGATGGACTGGGTCATCTAGGGGGACAGGCTGGGCATCTTGGACCGACCTGTGAAGAGAACATAAAACAGCAAACAAAGAGGACACACATCTAGCTATTTCACTGTCTCCTAAAACCCGGGACACCCTTCATAGGCCAGGGGCGACCAAACATAATTTCAAAAGGGCCGAGGCCTAGCCAGCCTTTTCGTAGTGTATGGATGCGTAGTAAGGCCAAAGGGAAGGTATCTGTCCACTTCAGAGTGGCTTCCTGGCATATCTTTGACGGATGTTTCTTCAAAGTCTGGTTAGTGTACAAAAGAGAGTTAATTACAGATTTCAATCCTTTCCATTCCTCCCTCTTGATAGAATACTGCTTGATCCGAACTGGGCTTTGTCCTAGAAGTAATTGGACCACCACGGGGGAGACATGGCTTGCTCACCCAGGAATGCCTGAAGCCCAATCGAGGGGATAAACCTGACTCTCCCACTGTTCCCATTCCGGATCTTGATTGCATTTATCCTCAACCTCTGCCATCATCATCATCCACACTTGTTCAGTAGGGATGGACATGGTGATACTATCTGCGGAGAATTGTAAAGTGGCTCCTAATTTACATAACATATCCCTTCCCAGGTGGGGAGTGGGGCAATCTGGGAGATAGATCAACTGATGAGAAATGTGAGTATCACCAATAGCACATTCTGCTGGCGCATAAACAGGACAATTAGTTTATTTTCCTGTGACCCCAGTTACATTAGTGGAGTTTTCCACTGGCAAGGATAAGGGTTCATTAATGGCTGTTTGGGCTGCCCCGAGTCAATTAAAAAAATCAGTTCTTTGTTTCCTACCCTCATTTTTACTTAAGGCTCCGGGGGCAGGGAGGACTGTTTCCCTTGACTCCCCTAGCCCAAAGTGTTCACAGCCATGAGGGGAGCAGGCTCCTTAAGAGGGTAATCGTTTCTCCAGAAATGAGCTCTCTCTTGAGGGGCACTCATTCTTCCAGTGTCCTTCTCTCTTACAACGTGCACACTGATTCCTTCCCAACCGACGTTCCAGATGTTCCCCTGGTCCCAGCCGACCCCGACAATGTCCCTGTTTCTCCCCGGTCTTACCTTGAGGGAGTCTTCCATGCGTGTCGGCTTGGACAGCGGCCACCAACATCCGGACCTGCCGCTTCTCTCTCTCCTCCTCCCGCTGACTTAATGTTCTCTGTGCTGTCTCTAAGAACTGTGCCAGAGTCATACTGAGCATCCCCTCCTGTTTCTGGAGCTTTTTCCTGATGTCCGAAGTGGCTCGGCTAGTAAATATACCTTTGATTATGGCTTCTGTCTGCTGGTTTTCAGGGTCAGTCGAGGTATATTTGCGAACAGCATCCCTGATTTGTTTCAGGAATTCACCTGGGGCTGCTTTAGGACCTTGGGTGACTTCATAGGGTTTGGACCAGTTGGTAGTTCTCTGCAAGGCATTTCTAACTCCAAAAACAAACAGATCTTTAAACACATTTAATCGGGTCATATCTGCAGCATTATTTGGGTTCCAATTAGGATCAGCATCCCAAGGGAATGCCTGGTTCCCTGGTAGTGTGTAGTGTGGATTTAAGTCATGACGATGATTTGCCTCTGCTCTTGCCTTTGCTGCCACCTGCTGTTCCTCTACCTCAGTTAACAAGGATTTACAAAGTGTGCGAATATCCCTCCAGGTTGGGCTGTGACTAATCATCATGCTTTCAATCAGACTGATAAACTTCCCGGGATTGTCAGTCAATGATCCAGCCTGGGCTTCCAGGACTAGGTCTAATTTAACAATTGCAATTATGCATACTAAACATCCAATATACTTAAATTAGAGTTAACACACCTTTACTTAACAAAATAAAGAAACATGGCATAGCAGACTGAAATTAAACATAAACCACAGGGGCAGTTGAATAAACCAATTAATTAAAACAGTATTCACTATTAAACTTATCTACCAGGCATTTTCACTGCCATTATTTACCCCACTTCTGGAGTGTGCACTCCCCCAGAGTTCAGAGCACTAACCCCTTTCTTGCGTGGGCGCACTTGAAGATCTGCAGAAGGAGAGAGCGCTCTGTGGGGTCACTGCACAGTTCAGCCACGTCATCAGACTGGAGATTGGCTCTTCTGGCCCTGCTCGAAGGGACTGTCTCTGGCCTCTTCTCTGTCTGACAGTCTCTGTGCTGCGCCTTCCTTACAAGCCTTCTGCAGCTCTGTGCTCAATCCCCATGTCAGCAGGCTCCCAGCAGCAGCTTTGGGACCCCAGCAGCAGTCAGAGGCAACAGCAGCTTTGGGACCTTGTCAACAGGCAGCCACAACAGCAACAGCTTCAAGACCCAGCCAGCGGCCTCCAGCCTGGGCTGCCTCCGCCCCAGCACCAAAGTGGAGTCTCCCACATGCCTTTCTCTCACTCCTGGAAGGGGAAGAGTCTCTCTTTTCCCCAAGGCATCATGGGAGTTGTAGCCGCCAGGCTCTTCCCAGCTGCAATTAAGTTGGTAGGCCCCTAAAGTACAGGGTGCCTACAATAATATAACTATATTATTTATTATTTTATTATTACAATAGTGTTTAAATAGGGTCTTTGTTGTGCTGGAAGCTGTACAGACACACAGAAAAAGACAATTCCTGTCCCAAGAAAGCTGGGGGTGGGCTAGCCTACAGCTAGCTGGGTGTGTGAAAGTAGCTTGAATCCAGCTAGCCTGGGATAGAAGTGAAGACAGCACAGTGTGGGCTTCAGAGCAGGCTAATGAGCTGAATACTTACCCAGGGTCCATTCTGGGCTTATGCTACCTACACTGCCTTCATTACTCTTACTACTTATGTTGGCTGGATTCAAGCTAACTCCCATAGGCTAGCCCGTGAACAGCTTTCTCTGTGTAGATGTAAACCTTTACCTTAAGACCAGATGTAACAGAGGGTTGAAAAAGCCAGTGCAGGATTGGGAGGGGAGAAGTCAGAACACTGTGACAATATTAATATTGATGGTGGTCCTGGAGGACCCCGAGTGAGGCCCCAACAGTTTGGGTTCGAGCCCGGTGAGCAATTAGCCCAATTAGACACCAAGATGGAGAAATTCTTTGCAAAAGCTGTTTATTTCAGGATCTGAAATGGTGCAGGGAGACTGTCTGTCTCTAATCCTGCACACCAAGCAGCAAGCATCAACTTTATTTATACCTTCTTTATTTCAACGAGGAGTTCTTTCCACCACTCCCTTTTCCCTCCTTCAAGCAGTTTCAGCGTTAAGTCCCTGAGATGGCCATGAAAGAGAACAATGGGCGCTTTAAACATATGGCTAGTGTTGCAAGCAGCCCCTGTAGCATGCACAGTATATCATGCTGATAAGCAAGCCATCAGCTTACAGCAGCAAGAAAATGTCCCAAAGTAACCCAAACGGAGAGGAGAAGAAAAGGGGGCTGGCTGGAGACAGGAGTCTAGCACAGGAAAACTTCATCGGCACTCTGGCCTTCCATTGACCCAAATTACCTAGTGTAATGCCCCAACCTCACTGTGCCCCAAACCACAACAATATGAACATGTTTTTTTTTCTTACACTAGCTGTGCACACAGTTTGTAGATATTGAGGGTCTGGCTGTTTGTTAATGGAACCAAATAGAGAGATCAGAAGCAATAGTCAGCTCACCACTAGGCCAGCTATTCTCATCTGCCATCATGCTCTCTCCCAATATCTCAGCAATGGTTAATAGCAGAATGCTGCACTGAAACCTCATGTTACCAAAACATGTAATACTCCTCCAAATCCCTCCTCCAAATTCACTTTTTCTGGCTGGCTTTCCACTACTAATCACCATTCTGGAATGACCTGTGTTGATTCTGGACACATTGTGATCAGTGTGAATACCAGTGCATACATAAACGGGCAGATTTATCCGGGAAATCTACTTTTGTTCATGTACCATTTAAACTCTGATCTGGAATCAGTGTAATTTTTGAC
This sequence comes from Mesoclemmys tuberculata, assembly GCA_007922155.1. Lineage (NCBI taxonomy): Eukaryota > Metazoa > Chordata > Testudines > Chelidae > Mesoclemmys > Mesoclemmys tuberculata. The sequence continues at coordinate 33,433 of ML676949.1, forward strand.
ATGTCATTGATGTATGATGTACATGTACACTATGGACTAATTCTACAGCAATCTTTTGTATGTGATATTTTGAAATTATGTAACATTTTTAGCTTAAGAAGCAATTTAATTCCCTTGTTTTCCTCTTTTGGCCTGCTCAACTCCCACTGAAGTCAATGAAAAGAATGTAAATGACTCCAACCAGAGCTGGATCAGGCTCATTATCTGGGACTCTATCTCTCTCTACAGATGAATAGGGAGGAGTCAAGTGTTGTTCACCAGATCTGTAAAGGGCCTTCTAAAAGAAGTCTGTGCCTGTCTCTGTTTGCATAGAGCTTTACTTCAAGAGAGAAGAGAATGGCAAACAATAAGAAGAAATACATTGATGAGATGAATAAAATATTGGCTGCTAGTGACCTGAAGGACCGTGAAGATCTGCTTTTTAATTACAAGGGGATTTTCTACCCCACAACTACATGCAGTCCTGAAACATTCAAGGCTCTGGAGTCCTTTGAAGCCAGGCGTGAGGATGTGATCCTAGCAGGGTACGCTAGATCAGGTAAATATAATTTGTTTGCTATGGAAATATAAGGTGCAATATAGTTATAAAGAATCAGGCTGTAATTAAAACAATGAAAAGATTATTTCAGTTTATATTAAATAACATTAATTAGGATGATATGGCAATGGAAATTATTCATACGAATGAGAGAAGAAAAATGACATATTCCTTGCCAAAGAAATGCCATTGCTATTGTCAATGTTATAGTTAGGAATTTAGGTGCCCAAATCAGGAAATCAAAGTAATGGCTTTCACAGTAAATATAACTCACTGCTGTGGAGCATATATACTATTTTGTAATACTGTGTATTTTGTTAAATTTATATTTACAGAATTTACAAATATATAGTTTGCATAAAATTTAGCAATTGATTTCATTATGCACAACATTCTTTAGTTCTCTTTTCATATCGTCCTATTTAAAAAATTCCAGTCTTCTGAAATGTCTTGAAAAATTGAAATGTTAAGACTGAGTAATCATGGAAAGTGAATCAAAGAATAATTTAACATGAATTCTTTAAATTTTTTTTTCCATAGATTTCACTCACTCCTAGGTGGGCGATGAAACTGAATGCTATTCTCTATGAAACTTTAAAGATTGAATTTATTGCCACTAAAGTCACTGAAGCAAAGAGATTATGAAGATTCAAAAAGGGATAAGACATTTAGATGGAGGACAAGAATATTTAGTTAACTCTTGCAAAAATTTTATCAAAATTATTAAATTAAATTTGATGATTCAGGTCTTAAGCCATTCTCTATTAGAAATCAGAATGAGACAACATGGGATGCAGGTTATCCCACATCTGCTCAATTAACATTTCTTCAAAATTTCCCTGGGCTTGGGGGGATCTGTCATTCATGCAACAATAAAATGTGAGTCCAAAGTGGGTTAAAGCACATGAAAGCTTATAGCTGCAAACATTAAATTTGTTAGTCTTTAAGGTGTTATAGACTAACATGGCTACTCCTCTGGAACTCTAGACCTGAATTATGCTCTTTTTGGAAGCCCTGGAGCTCTTGCTATCAAGTCTGGTCCCAGTTTTTCTGCAAGGCCCAGACAGTATGGTCCCTCACATTGTTTTTTGCTATGAGGGAAGTTAGATTTTCTCAAATCTCTTCTCCCCTCACTCCATCCCTCTCCCATGAGTGTGTCTCAGCCCAATTATTATATTGTTCAATTGTCTCTGTTACAGGCCTCTTGTGTGTATTAGGAAAAATCCATATCCTTGAGCAGTATTGTTAAACTGACCTAAGTTCCCATGTAGACAATTCTAGGATGATAGAAAAATTCTTCCATCTACCTAGCTTCTGCCTCTTGGGGATATAGATTATGTGTGCCATTGGAAAAATCCCTCCTGTCACCATAGGTCTTGTCTAAACTTAAGCACTCCAGACCTTGAAGTCTAGACAAGCCTTCAGAATGATTTTTCCCTTCCTGCTCATCTTAAGAGAACGCCCGTTGCTCTGTAGTTTGGCAGTTACCAGTTTTGTGAGACTGCAAAGAGTTACAAAGGATCTCAGAAAACTGAGTGATTGGGAAACAAAATGGCAGATGAAATTTAATGTTGATCAATGCAAATCAGTGCACATTGGAAAACATAACCTATCTATACATACAAAATGATGGGGTCTAAATTAGCTGTTAGCATTCAAAAAAGAGATGTTGGATTTTTTTGTGATTAATTCTCTGAAAACATCTGCTCAATGTGCAGTATCAGTCAAAAATGCTAACAGAATGTTGTGAAGCATTAGGAAAGGGATAGATAGTAAGACAGAAAATATCATAATTCCTCTATATAAATCAATGGTATGCCCACATCTTGAATCCTGTGTGCAGATTTAGTCGCCCCCTCTCAAAAAGATATATTAGAATTGGAAAAGGTACAGAGAAGGGAAACAAAGATGATTAGTGGGCCAGAAGATATTTTTATATAAGGAGAGATTAAAAAGACCGGGATTTTTCAACTTGGAAAAGAGATGACTAAGTAGATATAATTGAGCTGTTCAGGAAGGACAGGTGGGGCGAAAAGGTAGAGGAGTTGCGCTGTATGTAAGAGAGCACTATGATTGCTCTGAGCTCCAGTGTGAAACTGGAGATACACCAGTTGAGAGTCTCTGGGTTAAGCTTAGAAGCAAGAACAATAAGGATGATGTCATGGTGGGTGTCTGTTATAGACCACCAGACCAGGAGGATATGGTAGATGAGGCTTTCTTCAGTCAACTAGGGAAAGTTTCCAGTTCACAGGACCTGATTCTCATGGGGCATTTCAATCACCCTGACATCTGCTGGAACAGCAACACAGCAGGGCACAAACAATACAGGAAGTTTTTGGACTGTGTAACGGATAACATCCTAGGCAACAGTGACCATGAGAAGCTCAAGTTCAGGATCCTGGCAAAAAGAAGAAAGGAGAACAGCAGGATGTGGACCATGGACTTCAGAAATGCAGACTTTGACTCCCTCAGGGAGCTGATGGATAGGATCCCATGGGAGGCTAATATGAGGGGGAAAGGAATCCAAGAGGGCTGGCTGTATTTTAAAGAAACTTTATTGAGGGCACAGGAACAAACCATCCCAATGTGTAGAAAAAATAGCAAGTGTGGTAGGCAACCATCTTGGCTTAACAAAGAAGTCATTGGAGAGCTAAAACACAAAAAATAAGCTTACAAGAAATGGAACTTGGTCAGATGACTAGGGAGGATTATAAAAATACTGCTCAAACATACAGGAATAAAAGCAGGAAGGCCAAAGCACAATTGGAGTTGCAGCTAGTAAGTGATGTGAAGGGGAACAAGAAGGGTTTCTACCAGTATGTTAGCAACAGGAGGAAGATTAAGGAAAGTGTAGGCTCCTTACAGAATGGGGGAGGCAACCTAGAGACAGAGGATGTGAAGAAAGCTGAGGTACTCAATACCTTTTTTGCCTCTGTCTTCACAGCTCCCAGACTACTGTACTAGGCGTCACAGAATGGGGAGTAGGTGAACATCCCACAGTGCTTAAGAAATGGGTCCAGGACTATTTAGAAAGATTGGACATACACAAGTCCATGGAGCCAGATGCAATGCACCCAAGGGTGCTGAAGGAGTTAGCTGATGTGATTTCAGAGCCATTGGTTATAATCTCTGAAAGCTTGTGGCAACTGGGGAAGATCTCTGATGACTGGAAAAAAGCAAACATAGTGTCCACCTTCAAGAAAGGGAAGAAAGAGGATCCAAGGAACTATAAGATGGTCAGCCTCACCTCAATCCCTGGAAAAATCAAGGATCAGGTCCTCAAGGAATCCATTTTACGGAACTTAAAAGTGAAGAAGGTGATCAGGAGCAGTCAACATGGATTCACCAAGGGCAAATCATGCCTGACCAACCTGATTGCTTTCTATGAAGAGGTGACTGGTTCTGTGGATGAGGGGAAAACAGTGGACGTTGTATACCTTGACTTTAGTAAAGCTTTTAATACTGTCTTGCACAGTATGCTGATCAGCAAGTTAAAAAAGTGTGGGTTGGATGAATGGATTATAAAATGGATAGAGACCTGGCTAGAGCAAAGGGCTCAACGAATAGTGATCAATGGCTCAATGTCTAGCTGGCAGCTGGTCACAAGTGGAGTGCTCCAGGGGTTGTTCCTGGGGCCAGTTTTGTTCATCATCTTCATCAATGATCTGGAGGATGGGGTAGATTGCACCCTCAGCAAGTTTGCAGATGACACTAAACTAGGGGGAGTGGTAGATACCCTGGAAGGGAGGGATATGATACAGAAGGACCTAAACAAATTGGAGGATTGAGGCAAAAGAAATCTTATGAGATTCAACAAGCACAAGGGCAGAGTCCTGCATTTAGGACGGAAGAATCCCATGCACAGCTACAGATTGGGGACCGACGAGCGAGGCAGCAGTTCTGCAGAAAAGAATCTGGGGGTTACTGTGGATAAGAAGTTGGATGTGAGTCAGCAGTTTGTCCTGGTTGCCAAGAAGGCTAATGGCATTTTGGGCTGCATTAGTAGGAACATTGCCAGCAGATCGTGGGAAGTGATTATTGCCCTCTATTTGGCATTGGTGAGGCTGAATAAGGAGTATTGCGTCCAGTTTTGGGCCCCCCACTACAAAAAGGATGTGGACAAGTGGCAGAGAGTCCAGAAAAGAGCAACAAAAATGATAAGGGGGATGGAGCACAAGACTTATGAGGAGAGGCTGAAAGAAATAGGACTGGTTAGTCTGCAGAAAAGAAGAATGAGGTGGGATTTGATAGCATTCTTTAACTATCTGAAAGGGGGTTCCAGGGTGGATGGAGCTAGGCTGTTTTCAATGGTATCAGATGACAGAACAAGGAACAACTGTCTCAAGTTGCAATGGGGGAGGTCTAGGTTGGACATTAGGAAAAAGCTTTTCACTAAGGAGAGTGGTGAAGCATTGGAATGGGTTATCTAGGGAGGTGGTGGCATCTCCATCTTTAGAAGTTTTTAAGCTGAGTCTTGACAAAACTCTCACCGGGATGATTTAGCTGAGGATAGTCCTGCTTTGGGCAGGGGGCTGGACTAGATACCTCCTGAGGTCCCTTCCAACTCTAATATTCTATGATTCTATGAGGTCTGTAAAATCTTGACTGCTGTGAAGGAAGTGAATAAAGAAATTTTATTTACACCTTCACATAACGTAAGAACTAGGGGTCACCCAATGAAATTAATAGACAGCAGGTTTAAAACAAACAAGGAAGTACTTTACACAATGCATAATCAACTTGTGGAACTCACTGACAGGGATGTTCTGGAGGTCAAAACTATAACGGAGTTAAAAAATGAACTAGAAAATTTCAGGGAGGATAGGTTCATTAGTGGCTATTGGCTAGGTTGTCAGAGATATAACCCTATGCTCTGAGTGTTATTCGTGTCTATGTTGTCCCTTTACCAGAAGCTCGGAGTGGATGAGAGAGGATGGATCACTCGATGACTACCTATCTAAAGCACCTGCCTCTAGACACTATTGGAAGCCACGATACTGGGCTAGATGGACCACTGATCTGACCCAGTATGACTGTTCTCCTGTAGTTATACTCATTCAGCCTAAATGGTTTGCAATCACTGAAATTGTGACTGTGTGATCGTGGACTAACACTGTCTTTTCCCATTGGACATTCCAACATACTGTCAGAAAGCTTGCCTATAAACAAAATACAGTGTAGACATTACTCCCTAAGAGGCAGTAGCTCAGTCGACAGAAGAATTCACCAGTTGACCTAGCACTGTCTACATGGGGACTTAGGTTTGTTTAACTAAACCGCTCAAGGGCATGGATTTTTCACTCCCCTGACTGATGTAGCTAAACTGATCTGATTTTCTACTGTACACCATGCCTCAGAAATTCTCTTCGTAGGCTGTTAGTTAGGTGTACAGATCAACATTCCCACTAAGCATCCCCACATTTATCACAGCAAGAAAAAAGAAAGCCTTCCTTTATTACAAATTATTTTCATTTTCATTCACTTAGCTAAATGAACTTCATTGATTTTTCTTGTTCATTTGTTAACACACTGCATATAAATCTTTCCAGTTGCTATATATTCCTTCAATTATGAGAAATTGTAATTTTTTCAAAGGTTTTTAAACCAACTCTTTATTTTTTAAGGTACTGCTTGGTTTGGTCATATCTTAATTGACTTGGTAACAACAGCTGCAGAAAATAATGAAGATGAAACAAATAGCCTGCATGATGAAGAACTAGAAGAATTTCCATATCTTGAAGCTGGAGATCCTGAGAAATATCAGGTGCGAACTGAGGACCAGATCCTTAAAGAGGTTTTGGCCCCTAATTGCCATTAATTTCATTGAGAGTTACACAACTAAATAACTTTGAGGATCTGGGCCTGAATGCTCACAGATATTGCTGAGACTTACTGTTTCACATATAATTGTTGATTACGTGGTGTGTGAAATACCCCATTGCAGAGAAGTGGCATAGTGATGCATCAATAGGAACATGGCTCCCAACAGTGCAGTGCAGTGAAGATGATGTGCAGAACGGAAGCACAGCAGTTGAAGAGAATTATGCAAGCTCTTCTGTGTAGCTTGCATAACTTCCATTGACTGCCACCAAATCGACAGATAAGTCTAGAGTGAGCCTTAGACATGTTACATCATTCAGGGGGAAGTGTAGAATCATTATTCACTTTATCTACTGGTACTGGAAAGCTCTCTTCCCAAATCTACTACACTCAAAGGTATCTACAGATTAGAGACACTCGTCACAGAAAAACCACAGAACTAAAATATGAAAACTGCTACCAGCTCCACAGAGCTTTCCAGAACAATTGATACAATAGCAATGGGGTATTTTTGGCATAGGATTACAGAAAATGTTATGTTACAATAATTAAATTGCTTGCTTTCCCTCTTCTTTCAATCTGAATTAAAGCGAATGGAAAAATTATCTTCTAGAAGAGTTTACTTTACTAATCTCCTTCCACACAATCTACCCAAGTCCATCTTCAAAAATAAAGCCAAGGTGAGTGCTCATTTAAATATCTTGAAGGCCCACACATTTTCAGTAGAATTTTCAGGCCCCTTAGGCTTCCATTATCATTTTTAAAGTTTGCATAATTGGTTCAGAGTGCTCATTTTGGCCACTTTTAGGGCCTGATCTTCTGTTACAGCATAACCACTTGATTTCACATCACAATAATTCTGACAGTAATAATAGTAAGCATCCGAGGAACCATAGATATGCACCCAGGAGAAATAAAAAAATTGCTTAGTTGATATTATGGCAGCTGTGATGAAGAGACCCACTCAAGAGAGCCTATCACTGCTACATTTTTCACATTTAAAGGCGCTGTTTCAAACCTTTGGACTCTGCCTTCTGTGAGGTCTTTTCTACTCTGCTAAGCTTGACTGCTTCCTTTTGTAGCTTTGGTAAACTTCATTGAGCTCTTGTTTCCAAAGGCTGCAGCACTGAGTGTGATTTTCCACTTATCCATATCCATGTCCATTTCTTTGAGGTCTCACTTGCACACATTCTTAAAACGCAATTTTGGGCATCCTTTAGATCTTTTCCCTAATGCCAATTAGCTGTAGAGAATGACTTTTGGGATGCAGCCATCATTCATTCAGCACATATTCCTAAATCAGAGAAGATGTCTTGGTTTAATGAGTGTTTGCATGCAGTGTATGTTGGCCCACTTGCACACCTCAGTATTCCCTCCAGGAGATTCCAGGAATTTGATTAAGACAGTGTGTGTTGAAGCTGTTGAGCCTTTTTTGCTGAAGAGATTATAAGGTCCATATCTTGCTCCTGTACAAACATGTACTAGTAATATATGCATGATACACAATGATCTTTGTGTGTTCTGTGATGTATCCAGTCCCTTGAGGATCACCCAATGGAATAGGGATCCTACAGTGATAGAGGAATTGCTACACAGTGTACTGTGAGTGGCATCTCATTTTGTTGTCACTAGTGGGTGGTGCTTCAGTGAGGAAGGAGTTTGAATACAGCCATTTAATTTTTCAATCTGAACACTGAATTTGCTCCTGTAACTTTAAATCCAGTTTATTTTAAGAATATTCACTAACCCAAAGGTGAAACAGAGTCTTTTTTCAGACAGAGTATATGTACACAGTGTATAATTAATTTGGGGAAATAAGGACGAGCATACTTTTGAGAAGTTAGCCATTAATCTTTGATGTCTAGTGAGAGATAGGGAAAGAATTGTATCCTTTGCATATAAGATCAAATTGTTATTCTGTGCCTAATATATGAGGGCCAATAAATTACCAATATATAATTAAATATTATTATTTTTCTCATACTGTATTTACTGTACAGAAATATACATCCACATAACATATATTAATTTTTCAGATACTGTTGCTTGTTCGAAATCCCAAAGACGTAGCCACATCTTTTTACCATTTTACCAATGCCATGTCTCTATGTCCCTCTTATGAGACTTGGGATGAGTTCTTCACAGCTTTCATGACTGGAAAAAGTAAGGTTCCCTTTTCTATTTTTGCCAATTATGTAATGTGTAGAATAATCTGAAAATATAGAATTTGTAACCTAGATTCATTATAGTTTATCACCAAAATGACAGAGGTTAATGGAAGGATTTTTAAAAATTTAGGCAATGTTCTTTAAAAGTGGCTTATTTGGGAACATGCATCATTTTTATAAACATCATTGAGGAGTGGGAGAAAACAGTCTCATGGGAGCAATTTAGAGTTTATTAGGAAAGCCACACTGCTGATGCTTGCTTTTGCACCAAAGGCTTAAGTTCTATGAAAGGGATGAAACTGAACTCCCATGTTCCTTCATTGGTAGCTAAGGATTTTGAGGCAGACACCTGCTAAGAATGTCTGGGGATACTTTTTTGTTGCCTTGTGAAGGAGTGGGAGAGAATTGAAATACTGGTATGTAAAGTCGACCCCCACCAAACCTTCAGCAGAGGAACCCTTTCCTCCTAGTTTGCAAAGTCCACACACGACTCTTGTTTTGATCTGGCCTTCCACATTTCAGTTTATTAAAACGTGGCATTCTGTTGTTGGGAAACATGCTTTTTCTTACATAGGTACCTACTACCCCCCCACTGCCGTTCCAATTTTTCACACCTGCTAGCTGGTCATCCTCGTCTGAAGCTTTAACTATCAGCCTAGGTTTTGAAAAATATACGCCGTCTTTAGCCATTATTCATGTTCATTATTATTATCATTTTTTGGTGTCTTCTAGTACCATGGGGTTCCTATTTTGACTCGATTTGTGAGTGGAGCAAGCATGTTGATGATGAAAATGTTATGACAATAACCTATGAAGAACTGGAAGAGGTGAGGTTAACACTTTTTAAAGAACACTTTATGTTCTATGCAATGTTTGTTTCTGAAGAAGTGTACAGGTAACAATTCTACAGATTATCTTTTGCATGAACTCCAAAGTGCCAATGTTATACCATATGAAATAAATCTAGCTAAATCTTTCAGCTATTTGATTTCTGATAACATTTTTTGTTCAAATTCAATGAGAAAATGAGATTTTTTCATGAACTTTTTTCCTGTTTTTTGATCAGCTCTAGCATGAGCCAAAATCTTTTCAAAGCCTAATTTTCAAATAACTAATATGCATATCCCCATCTGAGTAGGTGTTCAACTGTGTACATATATAGAGACAGCTATTCATTAATATTGTGACCTCTGCTATTTTGAGATTGAGTCTTCCAGCATACCTCACCTAGGTGCAGTTCATCTCTTTACAGAAGGCCAGCATGAGTTCTATGCACCCACTTCAGTCATACTGAAGCCCTCTAGACACATTACATGAAAATATGGAGCCAGCTATTGTAAGTGGAAATGCCATGAAAATGAAATAATGCATTTTATCTCAATAATATCCAATGTGTTACCTTCCTGTTTACAGAACAGGGTTTTGGGAATGAAAAAGATAGCTGAATTCTTTGGTTTGCTCCTGACTGAGGAACAGCTTCAAGCAGTTGCAGAAGGAAGAAGCTTCCAGACTGTGAAAGCGAAGACACAGAAAACCCATGGTGCATTTGGCAAAGATCTCTTCCACAAAGGTGAATTCCTAAAATATTCCAAAGGTGCAACAACCACTCTCCTAGCAGCTTTGGCAAATCATCTCCTACTTCTTTTTGCAGACATAAAACTAACATTTATTAGCAGCAAATGCATTTTATTTTCCTTTGATGGTGATATTTTAACACTTATGTTGCATATAAATTAACGTTTCACCAGAAATTCCTCTTCAAGGAAAATATCAGAAAAATCCTTCAGCTAAGTGTGGACACCTGTCTTTGGACATTTGTCTTCCTACCAGCTACTGCTTTTTCCTCTGTTAAAGCTGACTCTCTTGAGTTTGGGGTGAGGAGTGTAGCCTGATTTTGGATATTTTACTCATTTGAATGTGGTCATAGGCTCACCAATTAATCTGATCAGAAGATAATAAGGTTCTTGACCTTGAACCAGACTCCCGGAGAGTTACAGGGGAACATGGGATATACAACAGGAAGGTTCTTAGTGATAGTCAAATTTGTATACTTTTATAAGCTTTTATTAAGATATCCTGAAATGATAGGCAAATGACTATATAGAGAAAATGAACAATTAAATGGATAATGGATAATACAATCTTAATTATAGAGACTCATATGTGTATATATATATCTGCAATATGCTTTGGGTTAATATACTCACACTCTTCCCTGACAACCTGGTTGAGAGAGATGTCTGGTTCCTCAACTCTGGAGTAGAGCGGTGGAGTAGCTAATGCTCGAGAGCTAAGAGCTATGAGACTAAGACTAACACTACAAATAATGTTAGATATAAACGAAGAACAAAATTTTAACATTAAATAAAAAGAAACTTCAGGCAGGAGTAGCTGACAATCAATTGCCCCAAATAGCATGATCTTCCCCTTTGTATACCCTAAGAATATAGGTCCTCCTTCTAAGTCCAAATTATGTCCCCCTCCACCAAATTATTGGGGGTACACTTACTCTATAGGCTAGCAATTTTGTGTGTGTTACTGACATATCCATATCCTTTTCAAATGCTTTCAGGTGGTCTTTTATTACTTCACCTTTTTTATTTCTGGCCCTTTTGTGGGTTTTGTGGTGCACTTTTAAAGTTTCTTTGGGGTATAACCTGCAACAAGCTCCCTTGTTTTGATGCCTCCTGACCTATCTAAGCCAAGCTAGTTGCCTATCACACTTGTTATTCTTTCTGCACATCGGGATGGTTTGTTCCTGTGCCCTCAATAAGGTTTCTTTAAAATACAGCCAGCCCTCTTGGATGCCTTCTCCCCTCATATTAGCCTCCCAGGGGTTCCTGCACAAAGATGTTATTGGTGAGCTTAAACACAAAAAAGAAGCTTACAAGAAGTGGAAGCTTGGTCAGATGACTAGGGAGGATTATAAAAATACTGCTCAACCATGCAGGAATGAAATCAGGAAGGCCAAAGCACAATTGGAGTTGCAGCTAGCAAGCAATGTGAAGGGGAACAAGAAAGGTTTCTACAGGTATGTTATCAACAAGAGGAAGAAAAGGGAAAGTGTGGGTCCCTTACAGATTGGGGGAGACAACCTAGTGACAGAGGATGTGGAGAAAGCTGAGGTACTCAATGCCTTTTTTGCCTCTGTCTTCACAGACAAGTTCAGCTCCCAGACCACCGCACTGAGCGGCAAAGAATGGGGAGGGTGTGAACCTCCTGCAATTCTAAAGGAACAGGTCCAGGACTATTTAGAATGACTGGACATACACAAGTCCATGGATTCATATGCAATGCACCCAAGAGTGCTGAAGGAGTTAGCTGATGTGATTTCAGAGCCATTGGCTATAATCTCTGAAAGCTCATGGCATCTGGGGGAGGTCTCTGATGACTGGAAAAAGGCAAATATAGTGCCCATCTTCCAGGGAAAAGGGAAGAAAGAGGATCCAAGGAACTATAAGCTGGTCAGCCTCACCTCAATCCCAGGAAAAATCAAGGATCAGGTCCACAAGGAATCCATTTTACGGCACTTAAAAGTGAGAAGGTGATCAGGAGCAGTCAACATGGATTCACCAAGGGCAAATCATGCCTGACCAACCTGATTGCTTTCTATGAAGAGGTGACTGGTTCTGTGGATGAGGGGAAAACAGTGGACGTTATATACCTTGACTTTAGTAAAGCTTTTGATACTGTCTTGCACAGTATGCTGATCTGCAAGTTGAAAAAGTGTGTGTTGGATGAATGGATTATAAAATGGATAGAGACCTGGCTAGAGCAAAGGGCTCAACGAATAGTGATCAATGGCTCTATGTCTAGCTGGCAGCCAGTCACAAGTGGAGTGCGCCAGGGGTTGTTCCTGGGGCCAGTTTTGTTCATCATCTTCATCAATGATCTGGAGGATGGGGTAGATTGCACCCTCAGCAAGTTTGCAGATGACACTAAGCTAGGGGGAGTGGTAGATACCCTGGAAGGGAGGGATATGATACAGAAGGACCTAAACAAATTGGAGGATTGAGGCAAAAGAAATCCGATGAGATTCAACAAGCACAAGGGCAGAGTCCTGCATTTAGGACGGAAGAATCCCATGCACTGCTACAGACTGGGGACCGACGAGCGAGGCAGCAGTTCTCCAGAAAAGAATCTGGGGGTTACTGTGGATAAGAAGTTGGATGTGAGTCAGCAGTTTGTTCTGGTTGCCAAGAAGGCTAATGGCATATTGGGCTGCAATATTAGGAACATTGCCAGCAGATCGTGGGAAGTGATTATTGCCCTCTATTCGGCATTGGTGAGGCTGCATAAGGAGTATTGCGTCCAGTTTTGGGCCCCCCACTACAAAAAGGATGTGGACAAATGGGAGAGAGTCCAGAAAAGAGCAACAAAAATGGTAAGGGGATGGAGCACAAGACTTATGAGGAGAGGCTGAGGGAACTAGGCCTGTTTAATCTGCAGAGGAGAAGAATGAGGTGGGATTGGATAGCATTCTTTAACTACATGAAAGGGGGTTCCAGGGAGGATGGAGCTAGGCTGTTTTCAGTGGTGGCAGGTGACAGAACAAGGAGCAACGGTCTCAAGTTGCAGTGGGGGAGGTCTAGGTTGGACATTAGGAAAAGAATTTTCACTAGGAGGGTGGTGAAGCTTTGGAATGGGTTACCTAGGGAGGTGGTGGCATCTCCATCTTTAGAAGTTTTTAAGCTGAGGCTTGACAAACCCCTCGCTGGGATGATTTAGCTGAGCATAGTCCTGGTTTGAGCAGGGGGTTGGATTAGATGATTTCCTGTGGTCCCTTCCAGCTCTAATATTCTATGATTCTATGATTCTATGATCTAGGGTAAAGATTATGACTATATAAAACTTATCTTTTACTCATCAAGAATTATCAACAATTATCCTGGCCAAAGATCTCAAGTATATGTATACTAACTGCATTTTTTTCCTACAGGATGTGGCATGTATGGTAGCTTACATTACAACTAAAATACTTTAATATAAATCTATAACTCTATTATAATCAAACAAATGTACTTATATCTATAAAGAAAGATATACATATATATGCAAGCAAGCAGGCTAGTCCAATGAGAAGTACAGAAGAGACAGAGAAAGTGGGAATTTTGCAATAAGTTTCCTCACCTGTGGTCAAAAGGAAATAGGGACAGCTACAGAGCTAGTATGGTTCTGGGGACTCCATGTGGGTAGTTTCATTTTCTTGGTTTTTTAAGCTAATCCAGTTTGCCTTAGGGTATGTCGACACTGGAATCAGAAATGTGATTTCAGCTCGGGTAGGCATACCTCTGCTCATTTAAATTTAGCTAGCATGGCTAAAAATGACAGTGAAGATGCAGTGGCATGGATCCTGGCATGGACTAACAATAAGAATATTGTTAACCCAGGCCCAGGATGGGCCTGTTCTGCATTGCAGCTTCCTGTCCTTTTTCTTGGGAAGACATTGAACGTCCAAACGGGCTTACTGAAACTAAAACACTTTTGCATCTTCAGATGATTCAACACTTTGAGCCTTATTCTCAACTCTGTTATAGCAGTTTTATACAGGTGTAATTCCACTGATGTAAGTAGAATTACACTGAAGTAACACTGAATCAGATTAGTGTTTAAAAAACATATCAACACCAACACTCCAGTTAGCGAAATGTGATAAAATGAGTAAATGATTTGTAGAAAAAAATAAATAAATGGTAAATTTCTCATTTTGAAGGGGTTTGTTCATTAATTATAGAATATAAATGTTTGTTCTCTGTAGGTGCTGTTTATGATTGGAAGAAACTTTTTAATGAAGATCAGAACCAAGAACTGGACAAAACGTTTGAAGAGCGCCTAGCAAGAACCAAGCTAGGAGCAAAGATAAAGTATGAGGTGTACTGCAAAGCCTGAGGACTAAAACAACATTGTTAAAGCAACAGTTTCCCACAATTCTACCATATTCCTTGTATTACATATGCTAGCAAAATGGATCAAGTGATTCAAACTTCTCTGAATGTTTGTAAATGATCACACTCTAGCTCTCTTTAAATTGACAGCAAATTCTCATGTTAAATTTAAGATCTTCAGCATGCCTAGACTGCATCTATTTAGTCAATGATATTGTTATTATTCATATCCAGATTAATATATCGCTCCTCTAGTACTTATCACCTGGAAGAATCTCCCCCACTACTTCCTTTCCACATTTCATTGAACTTCATCAGTCTTTCTAAAATATTTAACAATATTTTGTATGTGGAGATATTTTCAAAAAATATTTTAAATGAGGTATCTTCTTCACAAAGAGATTTCTACCAAACACAGAGACTGATTCAATCCCAGTGCATGTCAATTCAAATTTTTTTTTAATAAGAAGACCCATAATACGCGTTGATCAAAAGGAAGGAAACAGGACAGTTATTAAAATAAAGGGAGCACAGTATTTTCTTAAAGCTTTTCATCTTCCTCAAAGAAAAGTCAGAGACTGGGTCAAAAGGGATTTGAGAAATTTGCCTACAGATTGATGACCAAATTCCCTGCTGGTGTAAATAGGTGAAACTTAGTTGGAGTCAGAGGAATTGTGCCAATTTATACACGCAAAGAATTTGACTGTTAGTATCCCAAAATACATCCGTTTGATTCCCCTCTTGTTTATATGGATGTCAGTCATCAGCAGCTCCATTGTCAATCAATGAAGTTACACCAGTACAAAATTGTGAGAGCAGAGTCAGGCCCCATACACATTTTCTTTCTGTGTCCTTCTTAACTATTGCTTTTGTTATTGCTATAACTATAATACAATAAAAATAAGAGTCTAGAAATGGCATATAACTTAATTCACAAATTCTGAGTACTCTCCCACACCTGCACAGCATTGGAATCAAACCTTGTTTGCCTTAATCACCTGAATAAGCCCACTCATTGACTTCAGTGCATGAGTCAGGCAAGCAAGAGCACCAGTGAAAGTTTTCCATGAGTTATACATAACCACCTGGTATCAGACTTTACATTATGTATTAATAATGGATGTACCCTGGGCTCTCAGGCACTTGACTTGCACCATGCCTTGCATCTTGACTTTCATCCGTAAGGATGAAATCTTGGCCCCAAAGAAGTGAATGTCAAAGCTTCCATTGACTTTACTTGCTCTAGGATTTCACCCCAATCTTCATGATTTTAGCTTATGGAAGTTAGTCCTTCCTGAATTGAACCCGTTATTATTTCTATTATTATTATATTAATATAATATAAAATGTTTATTTATATTATATATAAATTTATAATTTCATAAATAATAACTATATTAATATTGTTATTACAGTAGTGCCTTTATGGGGTCTTCATTGTTCTAGAAGCTGTACAGATACACAGTAAAAGACGATCCCTGTCCCAAGGAGTTTATGTTTTTTAAGATATGTCTACACAGCGAAAGCTGGGGTGGGCTAGCCTACCCAAGATAGCCTGAATCCAGCCAGCTTGGGATAGAAGTGAAGACAGGCTAGTGTAGGTTTCCAGAGCAGGTAAATGAGCTGAATACTTACCCAGGGTCCATGCTAGGCTTATGCTACCTATACTGTCTTCATTGCTGTTGTTACTCATGTTGGCTGGATTCAAGCTAACTCCCACAGGCTAGCCCATGAACAGCTTTCTCTTTGTTTAGATGTAAACCTTTAGGTTAAGACCATATGTAACAGAGGGTTGAAAAAGCCAGTGCAGGATTGGGAGGGGAGAAGTCAGAACACTGTGACAATATTAATATGAACATGTTTTTTCCTTAGAACAGCTGTGAACACAGTTTGTAGGTATTGAGGGTATGGTTGTTTGTTAATGGAGCCAAACAGGGAGATCAGAAGCAGTAGTCAGCTCCCCACTAGCCCAGCTATTCTCATCTGCCAGTGTTCTGTAGGCATCATGACTGAAGATCATTAATTTATCCCACAAAGCCCCATGTTCAGTAAAGAGCAGTTCAGAGACTGCATTGTTGTCCTAGAACATTAGGAGGCGATATCCTGAGGAGAATGATGGATTTCATTACACTGGATACTACCAAATGCTCTAATCTTTATAATTCTCCACTTTTTGTAAACACCTTATAAGAAGCTTAAAGAAATTTGTATTCCTTTACCAATATCCCCTTTTGGCACTTGGTGCATTCAGAAGGCCTAATGAATCTGCTCATTTTACATCATCTATATAAAGTATCAGATTTGTTCATTCGATTTAGTGTAAGTGTAGACAGAACATCACTTAAATCAAATTTATTGGCCTCCAGGAGGTATCCCACAATACCCCACTTTGACAGCTCTGGACAGTTGCAGAGTGCTACTCTGTGGTCACACTACCAGGAAATGTTCCCTCCCCTCAGACCGCAGAAAGATTTGAATTTTAATTTTCTGTGCTGCCAGCAGGGAGAGAGCTTTGTAACTGAACTGCGCATGGCTACTGCAAAGCCCCAACACGCTTCAGCATGCAGTCAACCAGAAGTCTTAGATCTCATCAGAGTGTGGGGAGAGGAGTCTGTTCTGGCTCAATTCAGAGCCAGCAATAGGAATCTAGACGGGGCATGCTGGAGAAGGCATTCTGTGGACAAGGAGGAGGAGGAGCCTGAGGAGAGCAGGGTATAAGAAAGCGGGGTGTCCATTCTCCCTGAAAGTCAGGACGCAGTCCTGACCCCAGAGCCATCCAGCAGCACACAGAAACATAATGATCCCATGGAAGGCATATCTCGTGAGTTCCTTTTCTCCTTAGCAGTTCTGTCATTTTACATATGGTGGGGAGAATAGGAAGGGGATTTCAGTCAGGAAAAATGAAATTATCTGTAACAATGTATAATAGGGAACAACGTCATCCGATCTAGGGATAACGGAAAGTCCCGCCGTTGGGCCGTGGCCATTGTAACGCCGCATATAGAAAGCTGTCTCAGAGATACTCTTTAGGTCACTTCTCAGTGTGCCACATGCAATAAACATGGCTTTGGTGCTTTTCTTGCTCAGCTAATCTGTGGTTCTGTTGATACATTCAATCGTGAGAGCTGTCTCAGCTATCTGCAGAGCTAAGACAGCAACTACACGGGGACGTATGCTCACAGCCTACACTGATAAACACCGGTAGCCAACACTGTAAGATATCCATTATAAATTTAGCAATCTTACAAAAAAGTAATACCAGCATACAACAGCTGCTGCTACAAGAGGAGGACAATAAATAAAAAACTGAACTAGCATTCAAGTAATTTGGTTTTGACCAAACAGAGGGATCAAAAAATACCAGTATAAATTGGTCCAGCAAAACAACAAAATAATTTAATACTGGCAGTGCATAAAAAAGCATTTTAATGTTAAAAATACTTTAAGCCACTTAAAAACAGTAAAAGAATAGCCTAAAATAAAACAAAATATAAAAAACTAAATAAACAATTGCCAAGTGTATGCAGTAAATAACTCAAATATTTCTAAAATAAAAAGCCCAGTAAACCACCAAAGGTTAAAACACTCTAAATTGCATCCAAATAAATTATATTAAGTTACCCACCAGTAAATCAGGCCAACTTTATTATTTAGTAATTATTAATCCATTTACCACTTAAGTCAAAGCCTTTCCCACTCAAAATAACATTGCTTATACCACAACTAAAATACTAATAAATCATGTCTTCTCCAAAAAAAGGCTCTCCCAGAAATAGTAATACTAGTCCTCACTTTGTTAATAAAATTGTAAAATACACCTATAAAGCCTTAAGCAAAAAACAAAAATAGCATATATCATGCCATCCTCAAAATTCGGGAGCAGTAAAATGCACCAATCAAAACTTTAAATTAGCTTATAAAATAATCAATTCTCAAAACAAAAATTAAAATGCCATGGTTTAAAAAGCAGCCCAAGAGTATTCTCCCTTTAAAGTTATAATAAAACACAAAATAAAATCCTCGACACTCTAGAAAACAAATAGTCCTCCAACTAAGCTCCAACCCAAATTTTTAGCTAATCAGTATGTGTCTCAGTTGCTACAAAATATTACATGCATACATCAGCAAGTAGTCAATGAACTTAACAAAAATATTAAAAGAATAAATCAGCAATTTAGTCCCATATTAAAACCCGCAAAATAACAAATTAAAAATCAAATACTATACAAAATTACAAAAAAGTTTGCACATGCTTTGTGCCCACAATAAATAAAACCTATATTCATAGTTAATAAAACTATCCTCACTGTATATCGAATAAAAACTAAAAATATATATTATATTAATTTCTTTCTTCACAGCTCAAAATATTAAAAAAAAATCCCTAAATTATGGGAAAAAACAACAAAGCCCATAATGTACCCTTTAAAGCACCTATTATTAATTTTTTAATCATGTGATTAATTATGCCACAAATAACCACCCTAAATTCAAAAAATCCATCATTATAATATATCAAGCCTTTTGCTGTTGCCCATTTCAGTTTATTTGCTTTCAAAGTAACTGCTGATATCCAAATATCAAATTAAGAATATTAACGGCCAACTCATATAATTCTCAACAAAAGCAATAAAATTTATAAACAAAAAAAATTATAAAATACCACAGTACAATTCCTCTATTATACCATATAATTTAGCAAACAACTAAATAACAACAAATATAAAAATTAAATATATATTGTACATAATTAATACTCATTAAAGTCTATAAATCCTGCTTTTATTTTTGTTTTATTTATAAATAAATATCACACAGATCCATGGCTGCGCACAAAGACAAAATATAGAATATAAAAAAATGATATAGTGTTCTTACTATTATTTTACTATCTGTGGTTGCTGTGCTGTATTAGTGTGAACCAAAAAGACAGTGTAATTTTAAACAAATGTTGTAAAATAATGCCCCTGCCCATTACTGTGTGGCTGGGAGAAGATGCTTTAGAGTTTTAAATAAAGACTTTTTGTAATTTGAAGGGGCAACTTACCATTAATGTCACGAAAATAAGTACCCCCCCAAAAGCCAGCCCAAATAATTTAATTTATTTACACAAAATAAATTAGACCAAAAAGGAAGAGAGCAACACACTGTTATGGTGTCAAAATCAGTCTGAAGTAATTTACAACAAAGCCGATTTTAGCTCTTGCTACATAAAATATTCCACCTAATATAATAAAAAATAACTGTTACTAAACCAAATTTATACTATGCGAAATGTTTTTTAGTGAATCCTTCTGCAAAATGTAGTAATGTACATAAACACCTACCTGTGTGTGGTTGTACATTATGCTCCAAAGCCGCTCCCCCCGCAGCTGGCGAAAAAATGTTGGGGACTTGGTGTTAAAAACAATTTATAAAAGCCAAATACTAAACATCCCAAAATTATGCAGTGAGAATGTACATGTAGGCATACAAAATATTAATGTATCCCACTTACATCCCCATTGCACACCCCTAGTATGAGAATGGCTGCACTGAATAGACACCTCGGTAACACACAGTGCTAGCACACAGACATTAAAGAAAATGTTTTGAGAAGTATAGGAGCATCAGCAAAAGTGCTAAATGCAATTAATAAAAAAGTTTTGACAAACAAGTTAAGCATCCTAGGCAGAAGCCTTGGAGCCCTGTCAGATCCCATAGTATACAGATTGACTTCATAGGTCCTCTGCCAAGGACCCAGAGAGGCAACCAATATATGTTAGTAGTTGTTGATTCTTTTTCAAAGAGGGGAGAGGCATTTCCTTTAAAAGCCAATAGTGGAAAAGCCACAGCCAAGGTACTACGAGAACAAACCTTCTCTTCATGGGCAATCTCTGAAAAAGTGGAATCAGACTGGGGATCACACTTTACCGTACAGTTCTTTAAGAACTTCCTTACCTAGTCAGGTCTAGGTAAGTTCTCACGGTAAGGCCAGGGACCCCACAAGGGAGGTGGCAAGGGATATGATCTGAGCTTTTGAGAGTAATTGGAAATCACTATCACAGTCGGAGGGTAGAGAACGGCGTGCCCTGAAATTGGACATGGGCCAAGAAAGAGCATAGAGAGAGGACAAGCAGCCAAAAGTACAGGGCCCACCGGTGGTATTTGCTGGTACAATTGGTTGGCTGTGGTCCACCACTGTGGGCTTTACATGGGTGTGATGAATCCACACAGGACGTTCAGCACCTCGTACTGCAGTATGGCTGGTAAGCAGGACCTGGAATGGTCTGCTCCACGAGGATGTCATTGGGGTCTTTTGAAAGCTTTTAATCCAGACCCAATCTCCAGGCTGGAACGGGTGTGGATCCTCATCCAATGGAAGTGTCTGGGTGACTGCTGCTGCCTTCCACAGGGACCTAAAAGATCTGGAAAGAGAAAGCAGATAGGCATGCAAACTTTCATCACCTGTTACAAGGCTCAGGGACCTTGGGTCCAATCCCTGAGTAACAGTTGGAGGGTGTCCAAACAGAAATTCAAAGGGTGACAGCCCACAATCCGACCTTGGGCGATTATTAAATTGAAACAAGACTATAGGCAAAACCTGAGGCCACCTTAGTTGTGTTTCCTTGCAGAGCTTACCCAATAGGGTTTTAATTTCTCTATTTGCCCTTTCCACCCCTCCTGAGCTCTGGGGGTGATAAGGGGTGTGAAAACTGGCCTGCACCCCAAAAGCCTTGTAAAGGGAGGTAAGGAGATCTGCAGTGAAGTGAGAACCCTGGTCAGAATCAATGGCCACAGGAAGCCCAACTCGTGGGACAATGTCTCGCATAAGGCACTTGAGCACTGTTTGGGCTGAGGCACGGGTGGCAGGAAAAGCCTCAAGCCAGTGGGTGAGCTGGTCACGAATAACAAGAGCATATTTGTAGCCTTGAGCAGGTGGTAACTGAATAAAGTCCATTTGTAGTTTCTCAAAAGGCAATGTGGCCCACTGGCGCCCCCCTGCGTGGGCTGTAGAACGGCTGGAAGCATTGAAGGCTTGGCACGTCGGGCAGGCCCTGGCCACTCGTGTGGCTTCCTGGACAACACCTGGGGCAAACCAAACAGCACGGACAGCATCAACGATGGCTTGAGAACCACAGTGGCCCTTGCCATGGAGTTGTTGGCACACGAGACGCACGAGTTGTCGTGGGGCGATGGGACGTCCATCAGGTATACACCAGAGGCCATCACGAAAGGAGGCTTCATGTTTTTTCTGCCACTGATCGACTTCAGCAGAGGAGAGCAGGGCTGTGTAGTCGAAGGGATATGAAGCCTGGAAAACAGGAGCGTGAACAGAGAGTGGGACCGGTAAGGTAGCTGCCCATTTGGTAGTCGCATCTGCATAGGAGTTACCCTGGGCAATCGGATCTCCGGTGCTCTGGTGGGCTGAGCAGTGAAGAACAGCAAGCTGGGCTGGAAGGTGAATAGCATCCAGCAGGGCAGACACCTGTGAGGCATGAGCAATACACTGGCCATTGGCTGTGAGGAAGCCTCTTTGCTTCCACCAGGCTCCGGTAGCATGGCACACACCAAAGGCATACTTAGAATCAGTATAAACATTAGCAGATCGGCCACGGGCATGAATGCAGGCCTGAGTCAGAGCAATTAACTCAGCTGCCTGCGCCCCCAAATGGCCGGGGAGAGGTGAAGCCCACACCACATCATGCAAGGTAACAACAGTGGCTCCTGTAACATGAAAATTGTGCAGCACATAAGAAAACCCATCTGTAAAAAATTCAAAATCAGGATTCTGTAATGGAACATCACTCAGGTCATCACGTGGCAGTTCCACATGGTGAATAACCTGTAAACAGTCATGACAGTCTAGGGTTTCATCTGTTTCTGGTAATAAAGTAGCAGGGTTGAGAACATTGCAGTGCCTTATGGTGAGATTAGATGCAGTCAACAGTTCAGCCTCGTAATTAGCCATCCGCTGGTGAGTAAAAGCCTGTGTCTGGCATTTAAGCAGGATGGCAGACACTTCGTGGGGCACATAAACAGTTAGCTGGAAACCCATAACGAGGTCTTTGCTTCGTTGTACAAGCAGCACTGTAGCAGCCAAGGCTCTTAGGCAACCCACTGCCCCCCTTGCCACAGGATCAAGCTGTACTGAATAATAGGCTACAGGACGCAGATGGGGTCCCAGGTGCTGGGTAAGGACCCCTGATGCCACTCCCTGACGTTCATGAACGAACAGGGTGAAGGGTTTCTTGTAATCCGGGAGGCCCAAGGCAGGGGCCGATGATAAAATTCATTTGATCTTATGCAACAGAGCATGCAGTTCAGGGGTTGGGAGGACACGTTCCGGTGCCTCCTTAGCTGTTAAGGCCACCAGGGGCTTGGTGAGCTCACCTAGGGCTGGAATCCATGGGCGACAGAACCCTAGTGTTCCCAGAAGTGCTCGGACTTGTCTCTTTGATTCGGGCAAAGGTATTTTAAAAATAGCAGACTTACGTTCCTCTGACAGTTCTCGAGTGCCCGGTCCAATGATATACCCCCGGTACTTCACCTTGGTCTGTGAGAACTGGAGTTTGCTGGGAGAAGCCTTGTGTCCACGCTCAGCCAGTTGCTTTAGTAAGGCGACTGTGTCAGTTCGGCAGGAGTCACGGTCTGGAGAAGCTAACAGCAGGTCATCCACGTACTGGATTAGGTCCGAGGTGCATGGAAGGTGAATGGAGGCCAAGTCCTGGGCCAAAATCTGAGAAAAGAAACTCGGGCTCTCACAATAACCTTGTGGCAATCTTTGCCATTTAAATTGTTGGGATCCCCAAGTAAAGGCAAACAAGTACTGGGAGTCTGGGTGCACTGGGATACTAAAAAAAGCAGCACACAAATCAATTACTGTAAAACATGTTTCAGTGCATGGAATGCCTGTAATGATCGTAGCTGGGTTAAGAACAACAGGCGCCCGTGGTATAACATAGGCATTAATCGCTCTCAGGTCCTGCACAAACCTATACACCGGTTTTCCCTGGTCATCTAGCTTTGGCTTCTTGACAGGCAAAATAGGAGTATTACAGGGTGACGTGCAAGGACTAAGAACCCCTTGTGCCAGGTACGCATCTATGAGCTTCTGTATAGGCTCAATGGCTTCGGCAGGTATACGATACTGTGGTATACACGGAGGAGGGCCAGGCTTGGTATGAATAACCACAGGCGAGGCAGATTTTAAAAGGCCAACGTCCGTGGTGGACCATCCCCATAATTCGGGGGGAAGGTCCTGCAGTTCAGCTGGAAGAGAGGCAGGCTGTGAAGGTAGTAAGGCTAGTGCCAAATTAGGTAACTGGGAATTTGGAATATCCAATTTTAAACCATCAGGATCACAACGAATGGTGGCTCTCAGTTTACATAAAAGATCTCTTCCCAAGAGATTGACTGAAGCATTCTCTGTAAGAAGAAAAGTATGTTCACAGGAGAGGGGACCCACAGAAACAATCACATCAGAGGAAATAGAAGTGGAGAATGGTTTTCCCCCCACCCCTACAATATTTTCAAGTCCCGTAACATGACAGCCCAACTCCTGAGATTGGACTGTTAACAGAGAATGTGTAGCTCCAGTATCTAGTAAACAAGAATAACTTTTACCATTTACTTTTAGGTTTACAAAAGGTTCTTTCCCTGTACTGTGCTTTATAGGGATAGAGACAGCCTGCAGCACAGCGTGAGAGCTCTGTGCTCTCCCAGCCCCCTCCCCGCCCCGTCATTGTGATGTAGCATACTCATCCAGCCCCCCGGTTTCCGGAAGTTGAGCTGCAGTCAGAGACGGAGGCTGAGGAGGAAACATCCTGGCAGGCACTTGCTAGAAGCCTGGCTTAGTCCTTGGTGCTGGGGCCCATTGTGGATTGTTGTTTTCAATCTGCTGGTGCAGCCTGCAGTCCTTTTTGAAATGACCTGGTCGTTTACAATAAAAACAGACTGGAGAGGAATTACTGACAGGCTGGTGAGCAGATCCGCCTCGTCGGCACCCCCAACCTCTCCCTCTGGGCTCGTACTGTTGTTGTGCAGCCTGCAAAGAGCTAGCTAACGGTTCTAAGTCTTCTTTTCTTTGACTGACTCTTTTTCCTTTCTTCTCTCAAAAACATAAGATGCAATGCCTCTAATTTCACTCATATTTTTACCAGTCCATCCCGGACATGACTTATGAAAATATGCACGAATATCAGGAGCAGATTGATTTACAAAAGCAGCTGCAATTGCTTTCATGTCCCTTTCTGCTTCAGGGTCAAGCTGGGCAAATCTCTGGGCGCCTTCACAAAGGCAAACATAAAAAGCATCTGGGTTTTCGTCAGGCTTTTGAATTATGGCTTGAAATTTTTCCCAATTAACAGGTTTTCGGCAGGTTTCTTCAAGAGCCAAAAACAGAGTCTCTTTGGCCCTGGTAAACAATTGCCATTGGTTGTTATTATTATAATTCCACCCGCGGTCTGTTCGGGGCCAAGGCGTGCGGTCATTGGGAAAAGCATTCTCTAATTTGAGACACTGGTCGAGGACGGCAACCTTTTTTATCAGGAATTAAAAATGCCTCCAGAAGCTTGTTCAAATCTGCCCATAGGTTATGGGACCAAACAGTGATA
The DNA here is from genome assembly GCA_007922155.1 of Mesoclemmys tuberculata. Lineage (NCBI taxonomy): Eukaryota > Metazoa > Chordata > Testudines > Chelidae > Mesoclemmys > Mesoclemmys tuberculata. The sequence goes on from ML676949.1 coordinate 58,439, forward strand.
CGCAAGCACATGATAACTACTTGGGGATCGGTACGGAAAGGGGGTAAATTTTGTTGCCAAATCATCAGATCCCCAGGTGTAAAAGGGTGGTGTTCTCTCCTAGGGGTTTCCCCAGAAACATATCTCGTTAAAAGAAGAGCCACAAGGGGCTCAGGGTCGATAGTGGGCGAGTCAGCCTGAGGAAGCTGAGGATACAACCCTTTCTCCTCCTTAGTCACCGGGGCAGTATTATATGGGGGAGGTGGTTTCGGATCCGAATATGAGGACGAGGTATCATTGGGACAAACTCCGTCTGAGAGTTCGGCCCAACAGTACCAATAGTCCATCTGCCTAGGCGCCAGATCCTCTAAACGCGATCGCAACAATTTCAGCTTACAATAATCAAAAGTGCCCCACTCCGGCCAAATCAGATTACCTAGAGTATCTACAAACCGTTCCCAGTTCTTACTGAGAACCACAGCCTGCTTCTTAGACATGCCAGGCTGCACCGGGAGCTTTCCCTTCTCCCATGCCTGCAGGAATTTCCTCATGGGCGTACCCGCTGGAATTTTACTTTCAGCGGCCCCCATTTCCTAACCCTGATATGACACCGGTGTCCCTTGGCTTTGCTGTCTTACACAGGGGACGTCCTAGCTACGTTCCAAGACCCAGACTCACCTGCAGTTTCTGCTCCTCGAGGAGACTCTCAATACTCACACAGTGCACACATTTGAAGCGTGGGGCAGGTAGATGATTGTCCGTCCTGTTGTGGGTAGTAAAACCCGACCACTTTACAGCCTCACTCACCCCACAGGTCAGGAAGGCGCCTCTCAGGTGGACCCAAACGATCCAAGGTGCCGGCGAGTGACAATCCACTGGCCCCTGGGGTGGTGCTGGCAAGCAGAGGGTCCTGGCGGAGTCGCCAAATTGTTATGAGAATGTTCGATCTCTGCTCTGGTCAATGACAAAGCCGGACAACAGAAGGAAGAATCACAGGTTTATTAGCACCTAGAGCTACTGGGTGCGGCCGGCCCCTAGAGGCCGTTGCTTCAGATATTTTATACAGAGGTACAAACAACTTTCAGAAGGAGGGGTCAGAGCGCATCTTCACATAAGAAACATAGCAGCTGTAAGCATAGCATAATACTGTTCTCTACAAACTTATCAGTATGTGAAGGTCAGGGCCGTTAATTGGCGACTACTGCAAGTTAGAATAGCTGAGGCTGCCAAAAGAGGCCTACAAACAGTCAAAATACTTTGCTTGGGCTAAAAACACAAAAAATGGCCTTGCTTGAAACAAGTCTCCCCTCACACTACAAATTATCTTCTCTTATTCTTTTACAAATTCTTAATACCCAAATAAAACTTAAAAAACAACTGATTACAATAACACAAGTACCCAAAACAGTTAGAATTATAACTGGTTTTACATTCACATTCACTACTCACCACCTATATGAATGAACTCAGCTGCAGCAAAAAAAACAAACATACCATGGCAGGTTCTCTTTACTTTTATGCTATATTTTCATTTAGGTGGAACCTCTATTGTATTCACACCCAGGTTATCATCTACAGAACAAAGCCCCACAGGTTATCAGCTCTGACACTCTACCCTATTATTTTGAGCAATGAGCTGGAGAGAGGTGAGACAGTTGATCAGACCCTCTGTGCAGTGTGATTCTGGTGCACTCCCTTCTTGATTCATGTCTCTCCAAAAAGCCACGGGCTGACAGCCCCTTACTATCTCAACTTCAGTCAATGTGTCTGCTAAGCCAATGATAGAGCCTTCCTTTACCATCTTATCAGCAGCCCCCTCCTCAAAACTTTACTGCTGACTTGCAAAGCTAATTTTGCAGCGACTGCAAAATTCCCATGTCTGGGTCCGGAACTGCTACATGTACATGTTCCTGTTATCATGGGTTTACTTCTTGGTCAAGGTCTTTTCTTTTTGCTGTCTCTGAGTCCCCCACACATGTAGATTTTCTCAAGATGGACTCGAGCGCTGATTTTATAAACATGTTTTTACCCTGTTACAACAGCTGCATCTACTGATAAAATACACTTTGAAGTGATGACAGGGAGAAATATGCGATTACCAGAACATTTGGAACACCAGAACACTGGCACACCAGTGGCAGTCAACTGGTGGGAAAAAAGTAGATACATCCCTACAAAATCTGCAACACCATTTCAATCAGGTCCACATGCAGGTAGCTGTTAAATTGGGAAAATACAAATGAAAGGCAAAGGCCTACTTTGACAAAACCCAGAGAGAGAACACTTGGGAGTTTGGCGACTAAGTGCTGATGTTAACTTACAAGGCACCAGAATGTTGAAATAATATTGTCTGCCTGATTGCTCTGGCCTCGCTTTTGGGACTTTGGTAATTATGGCGCAGGGCAGCACATGACCACTCCATGGAAAAGAAGTGAGAAACTGTTTGGATCCATTTTGAATCCACTTGTTGTTGTTTTTCCCGCCTTGAGCCTTGTCTCCAGGCAGTTTTGGGGTTTGCACTCAGCACACTGGTAGCTCTGCACACGGCCCTATTCTTTGCACTAGGCACTCAATTCAGGGGTTTTCCCGCCCTCAGGGGCTTATCTCTGGGCAGATTTTGATCAGTTTGCTGATCCGGCTTGGTTCCTGCTCTTTTATTCAAACTGACCAATCAGAAATTAGTCGCCTCTATTAATAGGTAGCTCTGATGCCTATGAGGCGGAGAGGACACGATACCATCTGCATCACGGAACCAAGCCTGGCCAGCTTGAAGCCTCCCCAGCTCCCGAGTCTGTAATTGGAGTTTACCACGTGTATCAGCTGAGATGTTTATACTATCGTGTTGTGAGTATCAATAGGGTGTGTGAATGTGTGAGTGAATGAGAAGCAGTGTCTTCTGCTTAAGTCCCCTCCTGGGCCTGGGTGAGGTTCCTCTCGACCGTGCAGTTCCTAGCCGGGCGACTGAGCCTAGGTCACCTAGAGAGGCAGCGTTTGTTGTTTTATGTCACCTAATTGTCTAATCAGACGGACCCCTTACCGTCTGATCCATACCCTTTCCTTTTGTTCCTGTCCCAGTTTGTCTTGTTAAGGACTAGTTTAAAAAACTACGTTCCTGTAAATAGTTAGTTAACCTGTGAACAAATTGTATGTACTCACCTATGCATTCACCTGCTTGGGTAACAACAGCACACAGTTCCCTTGGGGAAAAATTGAGAATTACTGGAACCTTGAACAGCCTCAGGGGCAACTAGTGTTTATATTCTCTGTACTAGTAGTGTTTGTATTGTTGATTTGCTGGAAGCCTCAATTGTGAAGAATTGTTGTTTTGTACTGGCTTCATTGATTATTGTAAGCCTGATTTTGTGACAGGCAAAGTTTTTTCCTTCTCCAAACCCCATTTACCTAATATTGTAATTTTTCCTTAATAAAAGTGACTGGTTCACTCATTTTATTCTCCTAGTTCTCTGTTATTCACCGTTCACAATCCCCAGCCTCATTCACATCTTGAACCTTTGGGTCTGAGGGACTCAAACACAGAGCATAGACTGTGTAACCGAGGAATCAACCATTCCGCATCATCAATAAACTCGGTTCAGCAGTGTATAAAATTAGGATAACAGGAGGCAAGCGTAACAGAGACAAAATTTACCATGTTAATCAGTTAAAATTGTATATATCATCCCAAGTACCAGGAGTAGCTTCCTCCTCAGGAGCAATGTGAGCAACAGTTGAAATCATTGGCACTGAAGCCCAGCAGTCAACCACCATGAAATGGACACTGGTATTCCTGATTTACTACACCCTTATCGTCGCTTTAAGGGTAAATCTGAGCCAAAATGAAGAATTTTGGACTAAACTATTGCAAAGGATACTACATATCACCCAAGACCAGGAAACACGACAACTTATGCATGCTCAATTAATTGAACATTTGAAGCAAAATACACCTAAGAAAGGAGTGGAAGAGACTCTTACGATTGATCCAGGCCATCTGATTACCTTATACATTCATACCAAACCAGTGGAAAATGCTTCTATGGACTCATTCCTTGACCTTGTATATGATTTAAGTACTAATGTGGTGATAAACCTTGTTTGGAGTTGGCAGGGAGAAACAGGAGGAAAACCCTCACTCTCATCTGATTTAAAATGTGAAGGATATGAGATAATATTGAGTGGGAAATATAACCTGAAACAGGGAAAATTGATAAGTGACTACACTGAAAGGAGCTAAATTCTCTGTTTGGACCAATGAAATGGCATTAATTATATAGGATATTTTCTCATGCGTGCGTGTGTCCCTGTGTGGATGCTGTCCCAGCTCTGATAAGGGAACTGAGGCAGCACCACGATCGAATGAAACAAAGCAACCACAGACTAGCTGAGCAACGAAGGCACCTGAGCCAGGTTTATTGAGTGTGGCACACTGGGAAGTAACTTACAGAGTATCTCTGAGACAGCTTCCTATATGCAGCGTTACAATGGCCACAGCCCAATGGTAGGACTAACTATTATCCCCAAGGCTGGACGACATTGTTCCCTCTGACACTCTCTTTTATACATTGTTACAGACAATTTCGTTCTGCCCCCTTCAAAGTAGGTAGTTGCCACCCTCTTGACGTAGGCTAATACCACTCTTTACCTTTAATTGGCTGATTAGGGCAAAAGAACTTCATTCATCACCTTTTAGTCATTTCTATTCATCAAAGTGTCATTTTAGGGAGTTAGTTCTTTTTGGTGTCTTGGTGCCTTTTGCACCTGCTACATATTTTACATTTTAGTAATATTTTGGCAGTGTGTAAACTTGCAGTATCAGCACTTTCCTGTGCCAACTTCAGCTAACTTGGGTTTTTCCACTTAGACTCCTGTTCACTTGGCTTTTTCCACTTAGGCCTTAGCCTGTTTTACAGGCCTTGTGCTCATTTCTCATTACGTTCCCCTGCTTTTTATCTTTTAATGAGGAGGATGTTTACCCATTGTCCTGGAAAAGCTCAATGCATGGACTTAAAGGTAACCCAGGGCTAAACACTGTCATGTGGTCACCTCTTTTGGTGCTATCCATACATTCATGCCCCATCTGCCCTTTGGTCTGCACAGTCCCTTGTACGGCTGATAGACAGATTTTATTTCAATTATATATGGTCCCTTATGGTGGGCCTGGGAATGTTAGGTCTGAGCCCATTTTTATTTAGTGGGGGGTCAGTACTCTGTTCTGGTGTTATAGTGCTGATACTTTATGTTATAGATATATGACTATAAAAATATATATTCATTCAAAAGATATATGTGAATGTATGATATGTGATTTTGACCCTTATTGCATTTGATATGATATTATGATATGTACGGATATAAAAATATGTGACATATGTGACTATGAAACATTGCATTTGATATGGTATCATTGCTGTGGCAGTGTAGATAGCAAGCTCCATACCTCTTTCCACATGATTTTGGAGGATGGCTCTTCTCGTTTGGTGTCGCATATAGCAACACAGGCCCAACAAATCAATTACCGCTAATCCTTGTATTGTCATCAATAATACACTGAGTGTTCTGACTATTGGGTGCAGGGTAATGTCTTCTGGGAACGCCCACCAAGCTGTCTCTAATACACTTTGTACATTGTCTATCTCATGCATCTGTTGCTGAATGAGATTAGCTATTGATATCAGAAATTTCTTATTTCTTGCCACCAAATCATGTACATCTAATTTCAAATGTTCTATTGGAGGGAACATTTCAATTAATAAGCTTTGGTTATGTCCAGGAGGAGGAACAATTTCAATAAGAGTATTCAGACTGCTGGTGGATCAAAAAGCATGAGTTCCAATTTGAATAGTACTGGTTATTGGTACAAAGAACCCTGCCTCCATTCCACGGCATGAGCATCCATGTATAGTAAAATTGGTATACCCCAAAGCACATACCACATCATGTATTCGCGCCACTTCATTAACCAATTCCTTTTGTACCAATCGGGCCCAGCCTCTTTTTGTATTATTGGTGTCAATTGTGATGTAACATTCACAGAGCCACCAGCCACTATGTTTGGTACAAGAGGCCTGGTTAATTTCTATACCGGTGTCGGTTACCAGTCTCACAGTAGGGTAGTGTTGTATATACGTGTTGTTTATCAATGTTCTACACTGTTGGCATAATATACCTTAACTGGGGTCTGCATCCATCTCAGAATGGCCCACAAAATGCATGGTAGCCTACCATGGCAAATAAATAGTTGTGCCTTGTTTTCCATTCTTTTCAATACTTCAACAACTGCTGATACTTCTACCACTTAAGTTCCACCCTTTGTTAATTTACATTGAAAGGAGTCCATAGCTTGCATACTCCTTGTCAAGCAGATTCCGGCAAAGCTTGTCATCTGTGTACCTTCCTCATAATATGAACTTCCATCTACAAACCAAATTGTTTTTCCCAGCACTTGATCTACCGGGGTTGCCTTAAAAATGGGGTGAGCTTTAGAGTTTGTTTGGGGTTCACAAATATGTTCCTGACCTGTTATGATCAGATTCCAAACAGATATTTCACATTCTTTCAGGACAATCAATTGAACATTCTCTGTCAATGGGCAAAAACCTACTGAATAGCTTTGTCCACCCTTACATTGCCTTTGGACAAATTCTCCTGCCTCATTAGTTTTCCCAGGGCATGGTGGCTTTTAACAATCACCTTACCTGCCCCTACAATGGCCTGTGCTTTTTGCAGGGTCCAGTATGCAAGAGCCATTTGTTCATATGCTCCCAGCTTACTTTCCGGAGCTGTCAAGGCTCAGCTGTAATATGCCGCCGGTCTTTCCCCCTCTCCAGAGTCCTGTGTAATCATCCTCACAATACAGAAATTTTTAACACTAGGATACAGCATAAAGGGAAATTCATTATCAGAGCGGCTAAGCTAGGAGCCTCCATTAATCTCTTTTTTAAGCTTTTCCAAGCATGTGTTGCCTTCTCAGTCCAGGTCCATTGAAGTCTTTTAAGTACCTCATGTAAAAGTCCTGTTTTTTCTGCATATCCTACCATAAATTCTCCGCAGAAAATAGTAAAAAGTCCCAAAAAGGAGTGCAAAGATTTAGTGTCTGTTGGCATGGGTAGGCTAGTAATACATTTAACCCTTTTGACATCTACTAATCTTCCTCCCGCACTAAGCCTAATTCCTATGTTTTGCACCCCTCTCTGTTGAATCTGGGACTTAGAGTGCTTAAGTTTCAAGCCATAAGTTTGACAACAGAGCAGCAATTCCTTAACCAACTTCTCATGTTCCTCCTCAGTTTTACTTACAAAATATGATCCACATATTGCACTATCTTCCCTGTCTGCAATAATCCTTCCTATTCTAACATTTCTCACACTGCAGTGTGTAATATCTTAGGTGCATCACAGTATCTCATTGGCAACACATTCCAGCAATACTGGAACACAAAAGCTGTTCTATACTGAGATTCTGAACTTAATGGCAAGCTCCAAAAGCCGTTTGCAATATCAAATACAGAAAACCATTTTGTTTCTGGAGATACCACCTCTAGTAACTCTGGATAAGCCACTACCACAGGGGCTCCTCGTTTCGCCATTTTATTTAACCCTCTGTAGTCAATGGTCAATCTCCAGTTTCCATCTGGCTATTTTACTGGCCAAACTGGTGCTGCATTAGGCGCTGCACGCCTTCAGATTAACTGTTGTTTTTCCAATTGCTCTATTACTTGCCCAAGTGAATCTTTAGCTTCCTGTGGTTTTGGGTATTGTTTAATGCAAGGGGGAAATTTTCCCTTCAATTTGACTTCCATTTCCATTTTTCCAGAATCTAAGGAATCTTTAGCCCCTACAGTTTTCAGTTTCAGCCACCAAGTCTCCCAACCCACAGGTGCTTTGGGTCGATCTTTGGACTTTATTGATTAACATTCTGTGTTGCTAACCCATAGGGATGAGATTAATATTTTCTCTCCCTGTTGTTACAGTGCGGGTTTGCCAAATGCACATGTTTTGGAAATCTATAATTATTCCCAATTGCCCAATTATAGTTGCTCCAATTAAATGTTCATTTCTGTTAATTGCACATTTTCCTGAATAATATGTGTTCCAAACTAAAGAAATAATTCTTTAACTTCATAATTTTGAGATTTTCCTGAGGTTCCCTGCATGCATGTTGTCTCTAATATGGGATATTTTTGATACATGCCTTTTACTATAGTAATACCTGTCCCCGTATCAAATAAAAAATTTACAAGCCCATCCCCGACTCGGATGTCTAAATTGAGGCGCCCCCAGATGTCTAAAATCATGGGTTGCTGAAAAATGCATCGAGTCGTGGGGTGGGCTGGCCAATGCTTTGTTTTCTACATCCACTAGCTCATTTAATCCAGAGATGAATGGAACAGGTGTTCCTTACTTCTTTCCCTTGTCTCCTGTCTGCTTTCATTACAGATTTTACATACTTGTAACTGTGCCTGTAGTTTGTCTATTTCATCTTTTGACTCTCTGTTTAGAATCATAGAATCACAGAAAATTAGAGTTGGAAGGGACCTCAGGAGGTATCTAGTCCAACCCCCTGCTCAAAGCAGGACTATCCTCAACTAAATCATCCCGGCGAGGGTTTTCTCAAGCCACAGCTTAAAAACCTCTAAAGATGGAAATGCCACTACCTGCCTAGGTAACCCATTCACTACCTCTGGGTAAAAATCTTTTCCCTAATATTCAACCTAGACCTTCCCCACAGCAACTTGAGACAGTTGTTCCTTGTTCTGTCATCTGCCACCACTGAAATCAGCCTACCTCCATCCTCCCTGGAACCCCCTTTCAGGTAGTTAGAGGCTGCTATCAAATCCCCGCTCATTCTTCTCTTCTGCAGACTAAACAGGCCTACTTCTATCAGCCTCTCACCATCTCTCTTGCAGAAGCATGAACCCTGTACAGCACAGCAGAATTCTAATGACCATTGACAATACAGTAATCATGATTCTACAATATTTGTAGAACCCCAGTGAGTACTGCCACAACCAGTGGTATGAAAAAGAAGGGATGTTAGACTCTTAGACTCATAGGTCAGAAGGGACCAATATGATCATCTAGTCTG
>ML676949.1:87501-116416 GCA_007922155.1 Mesoclemmys tuberculata
CCTCCGGAGCGGATTGGCAGGGGCCACGGAGGTTTTTCGCCTTCCTCCGCAGCATGGGGCATGAGTCGCTTGCTGGTGTATTCCCTGCAGCTTGAGGTCTTCAAATCTCAGTTTTGAGGATTTCAATAACTCAGTCATGGGTTCGGGGTTGTTATAAATGTGTATGGGTAGGGTTTTGTGGCCTGCCTTGTGCAGGAGGTCAGACTAGATGATCATATTGGTCCCTTCTGACCTATGAGTCTATGAGTCTATGAATCTATAATCTGACACTTAGTGATTTTAATGTGATTAAAATTAAGTGATAATGGCTCTAATTCTGACTTGCTTAAGGACATTCACTGAAGTCATTGGTACTACTCATCTGAATAAGGCAAGTAGGATTTGTCCTGAAATGGGTGCTTGGTTGGCAGGGTATTGTGAGAATCTGTATAATAGTGTAAAGACCGTTTCTTAACTACATTGTAGCTATAGCAATTGCAAAATCAATAATTCAAGATGACACATAAATATGTATAGTGCTTGAGTCTGATATCACATCAGTTTTAAGCCGGTGTAATTCCACTGACATCAATGAAGCTACTGCTGATTTACACCAAGGTGAGGAAAGAGGAGCATAAGCCTTAGTTATTTGTGTATTCTAAATCTGCAATTTTTTCCAAAGTCATAGTGACTAAGGATATGTTTTCCAGAGGTAAAAAGTATTAAGAAAATGTTATATTCACAATACTTTGAGGGCTATTGAGCCGCAAAAATAATTTTGGAGGATATTGACATGTTTAAATAGTTTTCAGTAAAAAATCTTCATCTTCATATGTTCTCCAACCTTGATGCCTCTTGTTAGAAATAACCAAACAGGTTGTCTCAGGGGTGGTGTAAGGCTTGAGATGGTTTACAGCTAACTGGTTGTAAGTCGAAACTCATGTAAATGGCTAACAAGCATACCTGACCCTAAAGGACAATAGCTAATGTAATCATCTGATGTCTCAGGAAGCCAGATGTCCTCTTAGTGATTCTAATTCCAATAAGAACAGCACATTTGTTTTTAAAATTTCTGTCTGTCTGCCACCTGTCTGTAAGGACCCACTTTTTCTTCCTCCACACTACCGCTGCTTCAAGTGTAACCCTAGAATCCTTGAGGTAAGTAAAGTTATTAAAAATATCTCTGCATGTATGTAACAACCATTGTCCCTGTTGTTCTCTCCAGATGGGACAATGTCTGTATTTGTAAATGAATAGATAAAGAATTCAAAATGTACTATGTAATTGATAAGAAAGAGTATATAATAGGACACTGTACACCATGAAGTTGAAGCTACCTTATCAGACTTCCTGGTATCGGAAATAAACGTCTTTAGTATTGTCTGTGCTGTCTGATTCTTGGATAAAGAATCTTTAATTCTTTACAGTGGATTGGGGAGTTGGAAGCCTTTATTGCCTGCTCATTCTACCTGGATGCTGTGAGCAATGAGGGGATTACTTTACAATTCTTTTATCCATAGCTGTATACATTTTTAGCAACTCCCTATAAACCTTTATTTGGTTATAATAACACCTATAAAATGAATATTAACATAATATGCATGCATGATGAATACAATTATACCCTCCCCTGTTTCTTGTTTACAGGATTATTACACAGAGCACAGGCACATTACCTTGAAACTTACTAATATTCTTTAAAACATACTATATGCAAGGGAGGGAAAGAAAATAACCCTTTGATCCCACCAAAGGCTTTGAGGGAGAATAGTTATTGTTAGTCTCATTTATTGTGCAAATGGCTAGGAAGGGAGGGAAAGAAGAAAGATAACAGATTCCATCTAGAATTCACGCCAAGTAACGGAAACAAGGTCTGCCTGTGCCCTGGTTCCATTCCCTATAGCTTAGGCCTGACCACTTCTCCAGCTTTTAACTCTTGACTCTTCTACACCCCTCAGTGAAGGTATTTCAACGAGATGTCAAACATTTTTTCTGGTCATGCACCATAATAGGCTGCCCATGAGTAAATTTGAACTTATTCAGCGATAGTGCTAATATTTCAACACTGGCATGAAAAAAAAACTTCACAATTCAATATAGCCAAATGCCAAAACTGTCACAATCAACACTCAGAATTTCTCTTTGGGGTCCAGGGAAGAGCACCTAGATACTGAGGAATATTGAAAATCAGGCCTCATTTTAAAAGCCTACATATGGACTTAAAAATCTAATTTAGGATCCTATTTTCAAAATTATTGGAAACTTTAAAATGCAGTGTTATACAGCAATTTTGATGAGTTCTGGTCCACTTTGCAGCCCTAACTTTAAATTAGCAAAGCTGGTTTATTTTTGTCTTTGAATAATAAAAGAAAGCTTGTCTTTGAATAAAACGTGGAGTATTTTTTTAAAATGTAAGGAAGAATTCCATTTCCTAAATATCTTCTTTGTATCTGATGAAGTGGGCTGCAGTCGACGAAAGCTTATGCCTGCAGAAATTAAATTTGTTAGTCTTCAAAGTGCCACAGGACTCTCTTTGTATTTCCTAAATAGTATTCATATTAATTGCTTATATTAAATCAGTGTTTATAAACTCTAAACAAAACCACATTCCCCTCTCACTAAGTGCTTTATAAACACAGGAAGAGACAGTTCATTCCCTTTCCTGAAGCATTTAGAATGTAAAAAGATAAGACAAAGGGAGGATGGTAAAACAGAAGCTCACTGAGAAAAAGTGACTTGCCAAAATTCACAATGAGCTGGTAGTAGGCACAAGTCTACTGATTCCAACATTAGTATCTTATCTAGTAGATTTGACACAATAAGTTATTTTTCATTAACAATGAGTTTCTGGCTGCAGGAATAGTTAGTTAAGAAGCCACAATTTTAATAAATTACTGGTCAGAGCTAACAGGCACATGTCAGCTTGTTAGTTTTTCTAAACTGAACAAAATACAGCAGGCTTGATTATTCACTGCCTTATCCTTCGTGTAGTATATCTATAAAAGAGCTTTTTTGGTTCCAGCCAGAGTACCATATATTTTACTACTTCTAATGTTGACTTTCACTTTTGGCTTCTGTTTTAAAAGTCAGAGGCACTTCATATGTTGGAATTGAACCACCAAAGCAACATATCCCGAGCAACTACATTAGGTGCTCCTTCAGAAGTCGCCCATCCAAATTCTTAGCTGGCCTCTGTCCATTTAGTTTATGCGAAACAGGTGAGGTCACAACCAATAGCAAAAGTGCTGTATTTATTTCCTTCTCATAGAATAATATATGGACAAAAGCCTGCTAGTTCAACTAGTTCATCTCACTGCCAGTTCAGGATGCTTCCATGCAGTAGATCTTCTGGTGCATTGTCCTACCTAGTGTAGGCACCCTGTACTTTAGGGGCCTATCAACTTAATTACAGCTGGGAAGAGCCTGGGGACTACAACTCCCATGATGCCTTGGGGAAAGAGAGACTCTTCCCCTTCCAGGAGTGAGAGAAAGGCATGTGGGGGGACTCCGTTTGGGTGCTGGGGCAGAGGCAGCCCAGGCTGGAAGCTGCTGGCTGGGTCTCGAAGCTGCTGCTGCTGTGGCTGCCTGTTGACAAGGTCCCAAAGCTGCTGTTGCCTCTGGCTCCTGCTGAAGTCCTACAGCTGCTGCCAGGAGCCTGCTGATATTGTGATCAAGCACAGAGCTTCAGAGGGCTTGTAAGGAAGGCACAGCAGAGAGACTGACAGGGATCGAGACGAGGCCAAGAGACAGACCCTTCAAGCAGGGCCAGGACTGCCAATCTCCAGTTTGATGCTTTGGCTGAACTGGTGCAGTGACCCCACAGAGCGCTCTCTTCGTCTACAGATCTTCGAGCGAGCCCATGCAAGAAAGGGGTCAGGGCCTGAACTCTGGGGGGTGCACAAGCCAGAGGCGGGGTAAATAATGGCACTGTGAATGCTTGGTAGACAAGTTTAGTAGTGAATACTGTTTTTATTAATTGATTTGTTCAACTGCCCCTGTGGTTTATGTTTAATTTCCGTCTGTTATGCCATGTTTCTTTATTTTGTTAAGTAAAGGTTGTTAACTCTAATTTAAGGATATTGGATGTTTAGTTTACATAATTGCAATTGGTAAATTAGTTTTATGTCTCAGATTATTATAATTTTAGACCAGGTCTAGTTCTGGAAGCTCCCAAAGCCGCTATTGAGCGTGTGCAGGGGCCAGCCAAGTGGAGGCACCGCCAATTTTAAATTGTTTTAGAAATAAAGGGACTGCAGCAGAGGGGTGGACAGAGGATTCCCAACTACCCCACATCAACACTGGGATACTCAGGATCTCCTTTATTATTAGAAACTTTAGGCGCCCTTGCACACTGATGAGTGTTGCCTGTTCCCAAATAACCCAGTGAAGGAAGGGGGTTACACTAGTTTTAAGTGTCCCCAGATGATGAGGTTTCCCAGTGTATTGCACAATTTAATACACTTCTCTGTCAAGAATTTTTCCCATTCACTTCAAATTCTCTTTTTTTCAGAGACACTCCTGTAATCTTATACACCCATGTACTAAAAGAAAGAGTTCATCTCCCTCTTTGATATATTGCTCTGGCTTCCATCAAATAGATGTCAGCTGCTATCTTGTCCCTACATAGTTGCCATTTAGCCATTCTGTACATACTGGGTGAAATTCTCCACAAGATTACACCACAGAAAATCCAGAGAAATACCATTGATTTTGGCAAAGCAAGCCCTGATTTAAACTGGTGTAACTGAAACCATAATCTGGCCTACTCTACAAATTGTTCTTATAAATCACTTCCTCTATCCTGCTCATAATCTTTCTTGATTTTGTCTGAACTGTACCTAGCTTTTCAATATCTTTCTAAAATAAAGATCACAGAACTGAACCCAATATTTCAGGTACAGTTAAGCAGAACCATTTAGAGGGGAAATATCAGCTCCTTGTTACATTGATTTATGGAGTTATGGTTTAGCCTTTGCACCCTAAACTTATACTGACAATTTCATAGCAGCCATATGGTATTATAAGCTGACATAGAGTTTGCTGTCCACTTTCACCATTAAATCCCTTTCAGCCTTGCTGCTTCCTATCTACTCTCACCGATATATATGTTTGAGATTATTTTCTTCAGGGAACAATAGGCATTTATTCAAGTGGATCACTATTTCATTACACTCTGGCCATTTTTATCATTTCTATCTATCCCTCTATTACTTCTTTGCTTTTTTTCATGTTCTTTGCTCCAGTATGCCAGTGTTTGAATATCTTCCTCACCTTGAGCATGCCTGGGATTTTATTCTTCTTAACAAATTTTCTGCTGAATGTCAGTGTTTAGGAAAGCTGCTGAATTTATAGCAGCGGAGACTGAAGTCTTCTCTTTATCCATGTAATAAGTACAACAGAGCACAGCAGTTCCCTGCCAATCAGCATATTCCTGGCTACTGCATAGAAAGCCTAGGGTAGAGGACATTTCAGGTTCCCTGTTCACTCAGTTGTTGCAGTGGTTACCATATCTATATAATACATTATAGATTAGACATAACTCATACATCTTTTTATGAGAGACACTATCCCACTAGTGACCTTGGTCATCAGGAAAGGCTACCCCAAAATTTCAAGCCAGGATCTATGTCAGCAAGGTACATCCATTATTAATACATAATGTAAAGTCTGATACCAGGTGGTTATGTATAACTCATGGAAAACTTTCACTGGTGCTCTTGCTTGCCTGACTCATGCACTGAAGTCAATGAGTGGGCTTATTCAGGTGATTAAGGCAAACAAGGTTTGATTCCAATGCTGTGCAGGTGTGGGAGAGTACTCAGAATTTGTGAATTAAGTTATATGCCATTTCTAGACTCTTATTTTTATTGTATTATAGTTATAGCAATAACAAAAGCAATAGTTAAGAAGGACACAGAAAGAAAATGTGTATGGGGCCTGACTCTGCTCTCACAATTTTGTACTGGTGTAACTTCATTGATTGACAATGGAGCTGCTGATGACTGACATCCATATAAACAAGAGGGGAATCAAACGGATGTATTTTGGGATACTAACAGCCAAATTCTGTGCAGGTAAAAACAGGAACAATTCCTCTGACTACAACTGAGTTTCACTTATTTACACCAGCAGGGAATTTAGTCATAAATCTGCAGGCAATTTTCCCAAATCAATTCTGACCGAGACTAAGATGCTACTTTCAGAAAGATGAGACGCTTTAAGAAAACATTATGCTCCTTTTATTTTAATAACTACTCTGTCTTTTCCATTTGATCAATGCTTATTATGGGTCTTCTTATGGAAAGATTTACATTGACATGGACTGGGGTTGAATCAGTCTTTGTTTGGTAGAAATCTCTTTGTGAAGAAGATACCTCATTTAAAATATTTTTTGAAAATATCTCCACATACCAAATATTGTTAAATATTTGAGAAAGACTGATGGAGCTGTGTGTGATGTGGAAAGGGAATAGTGTTGGGGGAAGTAATATATGCTGGAGCAGAATGTGTTATTAATCTGGATATGAGCAATTATAATATGATAGACTAAATGGATATAGTATGGATTAGTTTTAATTTTAAAATGAGAATTTGCTATCACTTTCAAGAGAGCTCGAGAGTGATTATTTATGAACATTCAGAGAAGTTTAATTCGCTTGATCTCTTTTGCTAGCACACGTAATACAAGCAATCTGATAGAATTGTGGGAAACTGTTGCTTTATCAATATTATTTTCATCCTCAGGCTTTGCAGTACACCTCATACTTTATCTTTGCTCCCAGCTTGGTTCTTGCTAGGCGTTCTGCAAATGCTTTGTCCATTTCTTGGTTCTGATCTTCATTAAAAAAATTTTTCCAGTCATAAACAGTGCCTACAAAGAAACAACATTTATATTCTGTAATCATGTATAAATCCGTTGAAAATGAGGAATTTACCATTTCTATTTTATCACATTTCATTAACTGGGATGTTGTTATTGCTATGGTTTTTAAACACAAGGCCTGATTCAGTGTTACTTCAGTGTAATTCTGCTAACATCAGTGGAATTACACCTGTATAAAACTGCTATAACAAAGTGGAGAATAAGGCCCAAAGTGCTGCATCATCTGAAGATACACAAGTATTTCAGTTTCAGTTATCTGATTGGGACTTTCATTGACTAATACAGTAGAGTATATAAAAAAGAAAATGCACTTTATTTAAGGAAATAAAGTAACCAGTAAGGCCTTTACCCAGCACTGTTCTGTGCAGTGGCACTGAGCACATAAAGTGGAATTACTTATCTGAATTCCCCTTAACAAATGACTGTGAAACCGGTACTCAGAGCAGCAGCATCAATGTCCTCCCAAGAAAAGGGACAGGCAGCTGAAAAGCTGAACAGACCCCTCCAGAACTCTGGGTACATATTCTTATTGCTAGCCCATGTTAGGATCCCTGCCACTGCATCTTCAATGCCATGGTTAGCTATGCTAGCTAAATTTAAGTGAGCGGAGGTATGCCTACCCGAGTTGCAATCACATTTCTGTTTCCAGTGTCGACATACCCTAAGGCAAACTGGATTACCTTTAAAACCAAGCAAAAAAAAATACCCAAAAGGGGTCCCCAGAACAATCCAAGCTCTCTGCAGCTAACCATATTTTCTTTCAACCATAGCGGAGGAAATTTATTCTTAAATTCTCTCTTTCTCTGTCTCTCAAGAGGGTCACCTTTGGCAAAGGCAAAGGGATTAGCTAGGAAGGAAAACAAATGTCCAAAGACATGTGTCCTGAGTTAGCTGAAGGATTTTTCTGGTGAAATATTAATTTATATGCAACATAAGTGTTCAAATATCATTATCAAATGAAAATAAAATGCATTTGCTCTTAATAACTGTTAGCTTTATGTCTACAAAAAGACATAAAAAGACATAAAAAGAAACTGGTTGATGCATCTTTGGAATTTTTTAGGAATTCACCTTTGCGGAAGAGAACTTTGCCAAATGCACCATGAGTCTTCTGGGCATTTGCTTTCATCACTTCAAAGCTGCTCCTTTCTAAAACTGCTTGAAGCTGTTCCTCAGTCAGAAGCAACCCAAAGAATTCAGCTATCTTTTTCACTTCCAAAGAGCTGTTCTACAAAGAGGAAGGTAACACATTGGACATTATTCAAACAAAATGCATTATTTCATTTTCATGTCATTTCCACTTACAATAGCTGGTTCCGTATTTTCATGTAATGTGTTTAGAGGGCTTTAGCATGATTGAAGTGATGCAGAGAACATACACTGGTCTTCTGGATACAGCTGAATTGCACCCAGGTGAGGAAAGCTATTCTAAATAGTAGAGGTCACAATATAAATAAGCTCTCTATACACATGTACATAGTTGAATACGCATATTAGTTATTTCAGAATTAGCCTTTTAAAAGATTTCAGCTTATGCTGGAACTGTTCAGAAAACAGGAAAAAATTTCATGAAAAAATTATTTTTTCTCATTGAAATTTCAACAAAAAATGTTATGGGACATCAAATAGCTGACCGTTTTGGCTAGCTCTATTTCATATGGTATAACATTGATACTTTGGAATTCATTCAAAAGACAATCTGTAGAATTGTTACCCATACACTTCTTCAGTAACAAATGTTTCCTAGACCATAACGTGTTCTTTAAAAAGTTTTTTCCTCACCTCTTTCAGTCCTTCATAGGTTATCATCATAACATTTTCATTATCAACATACTTGCTCCATTCACAGATATAATCAAAATAGGAGCCCCAAGGCACTGGAAGACACCAGAGAATAATAGAAATTAATAATTATGAACAAGAATAATGGCTGAAGTCTGAGTATATTTCTTAAAACCTAAACTATGGTAACTTGATATCCAGTGTGAAAAATTGGGATGAGAGTGTGAGGGGTAAGAGGTCCCTATAAATTCAGGACATCAGGTCACCCTACTTCAGATTGATCCCTCTGCCAGACAGCATAATATCATGGCACTATTAGAACTTGATGTTTACTTAGCCTAGCAAAGACATAATAGGATTTAGTACAGTTCCAGGTACTAGAATTTTAGTAGTTTTACTTAGAAACCTTTATGCTTCTTTTATTCCGAAACACCTTGTATTGAAAAAGATTTTTCTTCCGTTAACTATAAAATAGGGGGAGAGATATAGCTGGGTTGATTTGCCTTGATTTAAAATTTTTGATCACTTACTGTGGTATTTTAAAAATGTATTACTATTTGCATCTTTCCTAACAATAGAATGACATCTTTTAATAAATTGAAATGTGGAAGTCCAGACCAAAATAAGCGTTATGTCTGTGGACTTTCCAAACCTAGACTGTTAAAGCTTCAGGCTAAGGTGACTAGATGGCAAGTGTGAAAAATTGGGATGGGAGTGGGGAGATATTAGGTGCCTATGTAAGAAAAAGCACGTTTCTCAACAATAGAATGCCACCTTTTAATACATTGCAATGTAGAAGACCAGACTGAAACAAGAGTCATGTTTGTGGACTTTGGAAATTTGAAGGAAAGGGTTCCTCTACTGAAGGTGTGGAAGGGGTGGACTTTACATATTTCAATTCCCACCCACTCCTTCATAAGGCAACAAAAAATATCCCCAGACGCTCTTAGCAGGTATCTGCCTCAAAATCCTTAGCTACCAGTGAAGGGAGAGGGGAGTTCTAGTTCACCCCATTCATAAAACTTTAGCCTGGGGCCCAAAAGCCAGCATCAGCAGGCCTTCCTTATAAACTATAAATTGCTCCCATGAGACTGTTTTCTCTTACTCCTAATGATTTTTATAAAAATGATGCATGTTCTCACAATAAGCCACTTTTTTAAAAACACTGCATTAATTTTTTTAAATCTTTCCATTATTCTTGGTCATTTTCATGATAAACTAAAAAAAAAATGGATAATGAATTTTTAAAACCATAGTTACAGATTTATTCTGCACATTAAATAATAGATGAAAGTAGAAAAAGGAACAGTACTTTTTCCAGTAATGAAAGCTGTGAAGAACTCATCCCAGGTCTCATAAAAGGAAGATCGAGACATGCCATTGGAAAAATGATAAAAAGATGTAGCTACATCTTTGGGATTTCGAACAAGCACCAGTATCTGGAAAATTAATATATGTTAAATAGATGTATATTTCTGACACTAGACATAATGAAAATGCAGTATCAGAAAAATAATAATATTGAATTATAATATTGGTAATTTCTTGGCCCTCATATATTAGGCACAGAAATAACAATTTGATCTTATATGCTAAGGGTGCAATTCTTTCATTAACTCTCACTAGACATCAGAAATTAATGGCTAAATTCTCAGAAGTATGCTTGTCCTGATTTCCTCAGATTAATTATATTCTGTCTATATGTGCTTTGTCTGAAGCAAGACTCTGTCACCCCTTTGGGTTAGTGAATGTTCTTAAAATAAACCCGATTAAAAGTTACAAGTGCAAATTCAGGGGTCAGATTGGAAAAAATAAATGTCTTTGCTCCAGGTCCACCCACACTGAAGCACCACCCACTAGTGACAACAAAATGAGAGGTCACCCACAGTAAACTGTGTAACAATTCCTCTCTATCACTGTAGGATCCCTCTTCCATTGAGTGATCCTCATGGGGCTGGGTACACCACAGAACATACAAAGATCTTTGTGTATCATGCATTTATCACAAGTACACATTTGTACAGGAGCAAGGTGTGGACCTCTTTAGCAAAAAAGGCTCAACAGCTTTCACATGCATTGTCTTCATCAAATTCCTGGAATCTCCTCGAGGGAGAGAGTAACCAACACTGAGGTGCGCAAGTGGGCCAGCATATCAGCATGCAAACACTCCTTAAACAGATGCCTCCCCATCTTAGGAATGTGTGCCGAATGAATGATGTGCACTTCCCAAAGGATATCCTCTATGGCTAAATGATATCTGGGGAAAGATCTAAAGGATGACCAAAATTGTGTTTCCAGAATGTTTTCAAGTGAGACTTCAAAGAAATGGATATGGATATGGATAACTGGAAAATCACACTCAGCACCACAGTCTTTGGAAACAAGGGCGCAGAGCTACAAGAGGAAGCAGTCCAACTTAGCAGAGTAGAAAATAAGTCACAGAAGGCAGAGTCCAAAGGGTTGAAACATCACCTTTAAATGTGAAAATTGTGGCAGCGATTGTGTTTCTCGAGTGGGTCTCTTCATCACGGCTGCCATAAAACCAATTAAGCAAATTTTTTACTTCTCCAGGGTGCATATTCATAGTCCCTCAGATGCTTACTATTATTACTGTACAGAATTTGTTGAGATGTGAAGTGAAGTGGCTATGTTATACCAGAAGAACAGGTCCTAAAAGGCACCAGAATGAGCACTCTGAATGATTATTCAGAGTTTAAAAAATGGTAATGGAAGTATAAAAGGGCCTGGAAATTACACTGAAGGCCTTATGCTTTCAAGACATTTAAATGAGCACTCACCTTGGCTTTATTTTTGAAGATGGACTTGGGTAGATTTTGCGGAAGGAGATGAGTAAATATAACTTTTC
This sequence comes from Mesoclemmys tuberculata, assembly GCA_007922155.1. Classification (NCBI taxonomy): domain Eukaryota; kingdom Metazoa; phylum Chordata; order Testudines; family Chelidae; genus Mesoclemmys; species Mesoclemmys tuberculata. The sequence continues at coordinate 99,012 of ML676949.1, forward strand.
TAGAAGATAATTTTTCCATCCGCTTTAATTGAAATTGAAAGAAGAAGGAAAGAAAGAAATTTAATTATTATAACATAACATTTTCTGTAATCCTATGCCAAAGATACTCAATTGCTATTGTATCAATGGCTTTGGAAAGCTTCAAGGCCTTGCCTTGCCCATTGCTGTGGCCTTATATTTGAACAAGCCACACGGCAGACCAGAGACTGTAAAATGCTTCACTAAATTAGTCCATATTGTCTTCATTCCTGTTTCCTACCTGCTTCCAGACCAACTCATCTGTAACTGAAGTTGTGAAACAAAGGACTGAGATGCATCCAGGTACAGGATGTGCACCACAGGGATAACACAAGCCACCAAACTCCACTGTTTTACTGAAAACCTAATAGATATGGACTTTCAAATCATTTGTATGTATCTGATTGCTTTAATCATATAACACCTTTCACTTTTCTTTCCTTTTATAATAAACCTTTAGTTTTAGTTACTAAAGGATTAGCTTTAAGTGTGGTACTTTGGATTAATTCCAAATTTATATTAATCTGTTAATGTTGCTGACCCTTTGGGGATTGGGAAAACCTTTTGGTAAAGGGAATAGAGTTTTAATAACTTATCCCTTTACTGGACCTAGTTGCTGATTGGGAGCCTGAGAGTGAAATGCATTAAAGGGGCTATGTAGCTTCTTGTTTTTTACTGTCTTGATAATCAGTGTGGGTGATCAGAAGCACTGTTTAAGACTGGTTGGTGAATTTACTGCAGTGTTAGCTACCAGTTTTGGAGAATCTGCTCTCCTTTTTTCAGCCTGCCCTGACCTTGGCATTTTCAGGTGGGCTAACTATACATGGATGGTTTACAGGAGCCATCTAAATAAGCCAGTCGTGAAAAAGTGTATGCTAAGCCATGACCTTCTTTCAGAGATGGTGCCCACTGCCTAGGTCCAGGCTGCTGGTGTCTATCTGTACTAGCGATCCATTCTACAAACTGGGAAAAGATAGGACCTCTTCCGCCAAAGTCACATGCTAGCAGACCAGTGACAGCTCATGCCACAGCCCTAGGCCTCAACTAAATACAACAGAAATGCATTGCTGGAAACCAGTCTGGCTCACCTGTGTGTTAATATTTCTAAAATTGACATTAGGTTTATAAAGAAGTGTTTAGTGTTTAGACTTTATGACATGCTTATAAGTTGCTGCATTAGTCTTACTTATAATATCTATATCCCATGTTATAAGGTCATATTTAGGGGTTTCCGGTGTTTCCGGTGAAACCGTAAACCCCCTGTCAGGAGAGAGACATTACCAAGTCTGAAATACTAGCTTGCCACAGGAAGTATGAGCCCATGCACAACAAGAGAAGGTCTATAAACACCAAACAAACCACTGTAGAATATCAGGGAATAAAAGACCCACCCATACACAGGACATGTGTGGGGAATTTTTTGCTACTTGCACTTTGATGGACAAGAATTACTAAACATAAGGAAAAGATCCCCAATGCTTGGCCTGGTTTAGCCCTAAAAGACAGTTAGACCTTGTTTATTAAGAAGCTTCTATGACTTTGTGGATTATAAGTCTATAAAAATGTATTTGTGCGTGCGTTTACCTGCTGTAACCTTGTAAATAACTCTCTTGTTTCTTTTTCTTAGTTAAGACATTTTTAGATAATTTGCTATAGGATTGGATACAAGCATCTTCAATGTGAGATCTAAGCTGCATGACCCGGGGTAAGTGACTGTTACTTTGAGTAACTGGTACTGGGAGTAATCTGAATATTGTGATTTTTGGTATAAAGGTCCATGTTTCACAAAGTCAAGCTAGATAGACTGGAGTACCTCCAGGGACTGTGCTGTGACTCAATTAAGGCTGTTACAGTGCTTGAAATTTGTTACAGTGCCTGATACCTGGTTGCCGAAACCTAAGTATAGAATTCATAGCTAGCTTGGGGTTTGTGCCCTGCATAAAAATCTGCTGAATGGCGGTACACATGCTTTAGAGACAGACACTGCAGAAAGCTTGATAACAGCTTGATAACAGCTGGTAGCTGTGCTCAGAGGCTGCCTAGATGTACATAAAACAACTGGGGTAAGGGTTTGGGAGGAAACAAAAAGGAGTAGGAACACTGGTTCAGTGGTGATGTTACTCACTAAGGATGTAATACACAGTCCATCTCCTGCCCCCCTCCAGTTCAGCTCCCTGCTGATGCACTGAATGGATTTGAACAGGGGCCTCCCAGCATTGATGTGAGTGCTCTAATCACTGGACTGTAAAGTAACTCTCTTTCACTCACCTCATTAATATTTAATTAGTCAATTATTTAATTAAGGTGGAACAACTTCAGTAGGAGAGATTGAAGGAGACCCACATCAGAATATCTCACAGCCCAGTTGTTAGGGCACTCACCTGAGAGGGGGAGATCTCTGTTCAGATCCTTTTCTCCTCATCAGGTAGAGGGTGGACTTGAACCAATGGTATCTCCCATCCTGCCTGTGAAAGTTCCCTAACGACTGGGTTAAGAGCGTAAGGGAGGTGGTTCTCCTCACCAGCACCTGTTTTCAATAGATCCAAGCAGCCTCTGAGCACGGCTACCAGATCAGACACAGCACACCAGTTAGGTGGAGGAACACTTGTCTTCCCCAGTGTGTGGATTGCCCTGGACCTTAGTGGGGGATAGGCATCTGGATGCCTAAAGGGAGGCAGCCAGACACATGCCCAGGGGCAGAAACACTGGTGCCTAAGGAACTTTTACTGTGAAACTTAGATGACGTGTGAGTTTAGACACCTACTGGGGTAGGTAGCAGCTAAGCAGGGGTTTTGTGGGTTGCTCTGGAGCCTCGGAATGGGACTTGGGCACCTAAGAATCTTTGTGGATCTGGGCCCAAGCACCTGCATTTCCATTCTATTCCATGGTCTTTATATTTGACTTTGTATGGAACTCCTCCTTATTGCCATGCAAAGTCATGGAATTCCTCCTTATGCCCTGTTTGCACTAATATATTACTGAGTTTTAGTAAGAGTCTCATGTAATTGTTATTAATGTACGCCCTCTGTCATGCTGACCCAGTGGAGCGGGGGGGCCTTGAGGTGTATTCAGGAGCTCTGATTGCTCCCTTCGCGTTAGGGGTGTCATGCTGACTGGAAAAGGCATATGTTCATTTGACATCAGTATAGTGATTCATGTCAGATGTGCCATGCAAGGTACTGTTAGAAAGGTTATAATGTGCTGAGTAAGATGATAATGTTTACGTTCATGTGTTGCATGTATGATGGAAGTTATGGATATCTTTGATATCGCTGTATTTCAAACTATGCTGTATAAGACACACCCCAGCAGAGAGGTGGCAGGACAATAGCCCGCTTAATGGCCCATCAAGAACTTTACAGAAGCAAAAGGCCCAGAAAGGAACTAAAAGCATACCTGAAGGGTTACCAGGATTGGCCCATGTGACTTTGGATTCCATTTTATTTCCTGTAAGGCCTACAGGCCGCATGGCCGGAGGCAGAGGGTATATAAGATCAAATCACAGAAACCATTTTGTCTTTGTTCCTGTCCAGCTGCAGACACACACCTACCTACCTCTGGACCAACACACTTTGCAACTGAACTGAAGGACTTAGACCCATCCAAGTACTGGATGTATACTAGAGAGACTATACAAGCCTGCAACTCCTCAATTTTTCTAGAAACCTGATGTATATGGACTTTCACATCATTTGTAAATATCGGATTGCTTTAATCCTTTAACATTTCTCTTATTGTTTGTTTTTCTTTTTATAATAAACTTTTAGTTTTAGTTACCAAAGGATCAGCTGGCATTGTGGTATTTTGGGTAAGCTCCAAACGTATAGTGAACTGATACTGTGGCTGGTCTTTTGGGATCAGAGGAAATCTTTTGAGTAAAAAGCACAGAGTTTAAATAACTGGTCTCTTTACTGCACCTAGTGGCAGTTTGGGAACCAGAGACTGAAATGCAGTAAAGGGGGCTGTGTGTATTTGCACAGTGGCTTCTTGATAACCAGTGTGGGGGAATCAGAAGCACTGTTTGTGGTTGGTTGAGAAGTCTGACTTCAGTGTCACCCTCTAGTGCTGGGAGAATTTGGTCTCCTTTTACAGTCTGCCTGATCCTGGCATTATCAGTGGGCTATTCTGGGCATGGCTGGGTCACACCCTCCTCAACTGTTTATGGCTGACCATTTACCAGCATGTCCCTTGAACTGGGTGGCACATACAGGATTTATTCTAGTCACAGCATTCACCGTAGTTGTCCAGAGGCCTTTCTCTGCAATGGGCTATTTCACACACCACACTGTCAACAGTAAATCTTAGCAATTTCAGTAAGCATTCAGGCACATATCCTCAAAGGTATTTATCTGCCTAACTCCCAGTGAAATCAATGGTAGTTAGGGGCCAAAGTACCTTGAAGGATCTGGTCCTCAGTTCCCACCTGAAATTTCTCAGGATCTCCAATTTCAAGGTAGGGAAATTCTTCTAGTTCTTCATTATCCAGGCTATTTGTTTCATCTTCATTATTTTCTGCAGCTGTTATTACCAAGTCAGTTAACAGATGACCAACCCAATTGGTACCTTAAAAAATACAGATAATTGGGTAAAAAGTCATTCAAAAAATTACAATTTCTTATAGTTGAATGCATATATAACAGGAAAGATTTGTATGCAGTGTATTAACTAATTGAACAAGAAAAATCAATAAAGTTCATTTAGCTAAGTAAATGAAAATCATTTGTAATAATGGAAGACTTTCTTTTTTCTTCCTGTGATAAATGTGCAGGTGTTGAGTTGAAATGTTGATCTGTACCCCAAACGTCTGACCTACATAGAGGATTTCTGAGGTATGGTCTAAGTAGAAAATCAGTTGAGTTTAACTATGTCAGTCAGTTAAAAATCCATGCCCTTGAGAGATTTAGTTAAACCAACCTAACTCCCTATGTGGACAGCATTAGGTTGACTGAAGAATTCTTCTGTCGACCAAGCTACTGCCTCTCAGAGGTGTGGATTACCTATGCCAACAGGAGAATCCCCTCCCATTGGGATAAGTAATGTCTACACTGTATAGTTTTGAGTATAGGCCAGCTTTCAGAGGATATGTCCAACAGGAACAAACAGAGTGAGTACACAAACATACAGTGACAAGTCCCGTGATCGCAAACCATTAAGACTGAATGGATGTAATGATATAAGAAGGGTCATACTGGGTCAGATCAGTGCTCCATCTAGCCCAATATCCTTTCTTCCAATAGTGGCCAGAGCCCGGTGCGTCAAATAGGTAGTCATCGAGTGATTCATCCTCTCTCATCCACTTCGAGCTTCTGGCAAATGGACATCAGAGACACTAATGACACTCAGCATGGGGTTGCATCTCTGATCATCCTGGCTAATAGCCATTGATGAACCTATCTTCTCTGAAATTTTCTAATTCTTTATGAACCATGTTAAGCTTCACAACATCCCCTGTCAATGAGTTCCATAAGTTGACTGTGCATTGTGTGAAGAAGTACTTCTTTATGTTTGTTTTAATCTAATGTCTATTAATTTCATTGGATGACCTCGAGTTCTTGTGTTATGTGGAGGTATAAATAACATTTCCTTAGTCTCTTTCTTCACAGCAATTAAGATTTTATAGACCTTGATCATAGTCACCTCTTTTCCAAGCATTGATTTGCATTGATCAACACTGAATTTAATATGCCATTTTGTTGCCTCATCACCCAGTTTGTGATATCCCTTTGTAACTGTTTGCAGTCTCATAAAACTGGTAACTGCCAAACAACAGAGCAACAGACATTCCCTTAAGATAGTCAGGAAAGGAAAAATCAGTCTGAAGGCTTGTCTAGACTTCAAGTGCTGCAGTGTATATGTGTAGACACAACCTACACCAGTAGCAGGGATTCCTCCGATGACACCAGTAATCTATATCCCCAAGAGGTGGTAGCTAGGAATGGAAGAATTTTTTCATTATCCTAGCATTGTCTCCATGGGAACTTAGCTCAGTTTAACTATACTGCTCGAGACTGCAAATGTTAACTAATGCACACAAGAGCCCTATAAGAGAGACAATTTAACAATATGATAACTGGACTTAGACACATTCATAGGGGAGGATGAAATTGGGGGAGAAGGAATTTGAGAAAATCTAGCTTCCCTGATAACAAAAAAACAAAGTTTCTGAGCCTTTCAGAAAAACTGGGTCTAGACTTGATAGTCAGAGCTCCAGGGTTTCCTAAAAGGGAATAATTCAAGTCTGTTCTTTTCCAATAACAGAATAGAAACCTACCTAATTTAACTTGTAGTGACATGAAAAATAACATGAGGCTATATATTCATGTAAATTATTTGTTGTTTTGAAATAATTGTTTCTAATACTTATTCCATTGCAAATAAACATTGATTTTAAGAAGTCGGTTGGTCACTGTATAACTGGTTACAGGTTCCCGAACATTCTTCCCAAAGGGAAGAAATGCAGAAGTCCAGTTGGACCTGTATGGTAATAAGTGGTTGGCATAGATGTGTCGTTGAACCCAGATCCCCATGTAATGTGAAATGTGAAAATGTGATATTCAACCCCTGAGACAAGACTATGAAGTCTAACACCTAAACAGACGTACTCAGAGAGACAAGAGAAGGGACAGAGATGCACTCATCCTCAGCACCCCGACACATACCATACAAGAGGTTCAGATTAATGGAATTATTAAATTAGATAACAGGAATATTAATCAAAATCAAGAAGATTCTGGTTCTGCTGTAAATTGTACCCTTTATGTGATCTTGTCTTTGATCTTGTTAAACCAACTCCTGGTTTTTCTCTTGTTAAAACAAATTCATTCTTGTTGTGACTCCAAATCAGTGAAGTTACATGAGGATTGAATTTTCTCCATCAACATCTAGTCTTGGTTACATTTTATACAGTAGAGGAAATATATGGGAAGTATTCAGATCATCAATATGTATATTGATCAGGCTTGGAAATCAACATAATGGAGCATAGAGCCCCATTTTATACCTATTCTTGTTTCAATTAGTTTCAAGAAAAGTTTTCCTCTTTTCTTTTCTTTTCTTTTCTTTTCTTTTCTTTTCTTTTCTTTTCTTTTCTTTTCTTTTCTTTTCTTTTCTTTTCTTTTCTTTTCTTTTCTTTTCTTTTCTTTCCTTTTCCTTTGTGATAATAATCTTATGTGTCCTTTTCTAAAAGACCTGACTGGGATTTTAAAAATCTAGCCAAGTCTGAAGAATGTTCTGTATAGTAACTCATAATACTGGCAGGTAAACTTAAACTCCAGTTTGTAAAATTATTTTGTAGAATGTGATGGATTATATTTTGATGCATAAGTGTATGACAGCATAGAGTGAGTTATCACTCTATTCTTGCATTGCCTGACATTTTAGTGCTGGACTTTTCAATCTTTATTGTTGCATTAATGACAGTTCCGCTAAGCCCAGAGAAATTTTGAAGAAATTCCAGTAGAGCAGATGTGGAATAATCTGTATCTCATGTTGTCTTATTCTGATCTCTAATAGAGAATGATTTAAAACCTTAAATTTTGGAAGTGATAACTAGATATTCTTGTCTTCCATGTAAATATCCTATCCATTTTTTGAATATTCGTAATCTCTTTGCTTCAGTTACTTTCTGTGGCAATAAATTCCAGTCTTTAAAGTTTCATAGAGAATAACGTTCAATGTCATCACCCACTTAGGAGTGAGTGAAATCTATAAAGGAAAAAAATGTAAAGAATTCATTTAGAATTATTCCCTGATTTACTTTCTATGATTACACAATCCTAACATTTCCATTTTTCAAGAAGTTTCAGAAGACTGCAATTTTTTTAATAGGAAGATATGAAAAAAGAATTAAAGAGTGTTGTGCATGAGGAGATCAAATGCTAAATTTTATGCAAAAATACATATTTGTAAATTTTGTAAATAAAAATATAACTACATATACAGTACTACAAAATAGTATATATGCTCCACAGCAGTGAGGTACGCTTACTGTGAAAACTATTACTTTGGTTTTCCTGATCTATGCATTTAAATTCTTAACCATAACATTGACAATAGGAATGGCATTTCTTTGGCTGGGAATATGTCATTTTTCTTCTTTCATTCATATGAACAGTTTCCATTGCCATATCATCCTAATTAAGGTTATTTTTTAAATTTATATTACACCATATATTTCCATAAAAAAAATTATATTCACCTGATTTAGGGTACCCTGCTAGGATCAGATCCTCACAACTAGCCTCAAAGGACTCAAGAGCCTTGAATGTTTCAGGACTGCACATAGCTGTGGGGTAGAGAATCCCCTTGTAAGAAAAAAGCAGATCTTTACAGTCCATCATGTCACTAATAGCCATTGCGTTATCCATTAGATCAATGAATGTTTTCTCATGCTTTGCCATTCTCCTCTCTCTTGATGTAAAGCTCTGTGGAAACAGAGACAGGCATAGACTACCTTTTAGAAGGTCCTTTATAGATCAGGTGTATCACACTGTCTGGATGGGGGGGGCATTTATTTTATTATTTGACATCAATATATCAAAATCATAGTAATCCATGTGAGATATGTTATGTCAAGTACTGTTAGAAAGGATATAATATACTGAGTAAGTTGGTATGTTTATATCCATGTGTTATATGTGTAATGGCAGTTATGGATATGGTTGACATATATTAATTTCAAATTGGGATGTTTCTAGGTCACTCCTCAGACAGGATGTCTATAACAATAGCCTCCTTAATGACCCATTAAGAAATTCACAGGTGCAATGGGCCCAGGGGAAGAAGCCAAGGATATACCTGATGAGGCACAGGGCTTGCTCATGTGACTCTTGACTCCATTTTGGTTCCTGTAAAATTCCATAAGGAGCCTGGCATGGGCCAGAGGATATAAAAAGCAGAGGCCCTGGGATCCACTTTGTCTTCAGCCCTGTTCAGCTTTCAGTCACCTATCTACCTCTGAAATAACTTATCTATAATTGAAGATGTGAAACAAAGGACTTTGACCCATCCAGATACTGGATGTATATCAGAGGGACTATACAAATCTGCGAACCCCACAATTCTTTCAGAAACCTGATATATATGGACTTTCAAATAACTTGTATATATCTGATTGATTTAATCCTTCAACATTTCTCTTATTGTTTGTTTTTTTCTTTTTATAATAAACCTTTTGTTTTAGTTATTAAAGGATTGGCTGTCAGAATGTTATTTTGGATAAGATCCAAACTTATATTGATATGGTACTGTGGCTGGCCTTTGGGGTCAGAGGGAACCTTTGTGGTAAAGAGCATAGAGTTTAAATAAATGGATAAATGGAGAATTGCTAACGTAGTTCCTATTTTTAAGAAAGGGAATAAAAGTGATCCGGGTAATTATAGGCCTGTTAGCTTGACGTCTGTCGTGTGTAAGGTCTTGGAAAAAATTTTAAGGGAGAAAGTAGTTAAGGACATTGAGGTCAATGGTAATTGGGACAAATTGCAACATGGATTTACTAAAGGTAGATCGTGCCAAACCAACCTGATCTCCTTCTTTGAGAAGGTGACGGATTACTTAGACAAAGGCAATGCGGTAGATCTAATTTACCTCGATTTCAGTAAGGCGTTTGACACGGTTCCGCATGGGGAACTGTTAGTTAAATTGGAAAAGATGGGGATGAATGTGAAAATTGTAAGGTGGATAAGGAACTGGTTAAAGGGGAGACTACAGCGGATCGTGCTGAAGGGTGAACTGTCAGGCTAGAAGGAGGTTACTAGCGGAGTCCCTCAAGGATCGGTTCTTGGACCGACCTTATTTAACCTTTTTATAACCGACCTTGGCACAAAGAGCGGGAATGTGTTAATAAAATTTGCGGATGACACGAAGCTGGGGGGTATTGCTAACACGGAGAAGGACTGGGATACTATTCAGGAAGATCTCGATCACCTTGTACATTGGAGCAATAGTAATAAGATGAAATATAATAGTGAAAAGTGCAAGGTCATGCACTTAGGGATTAATAATAAGAATTTTAAATATACGTTGGGGACGCATCAGTTGGAAACGTCGGAGGAGGAGAAGGACCTTGGGGTATTGGTTGATAGTAAGATGACTATGAGCCGCCAATGTGATATGGCTGTCAAAAAAGCAAATGCGGTTTTAGGATGCATCAGGCGTGATATTTCCAGCAAGGAGAAGGAGGTGTTAGTGCCATTATATACGGTGCTGGTGAGACCCCACCTGGAATATTGTGTGCAGTTCTGGTGTCCCATGTTTAAGAAGGATGTATTCAAACTGGAACAGGTTCAGAGACGGGCTACTAGGATGATCCGAGGAATGGAAAATCTGCCTTATGAAAGGAGACTCAAAGAGCTTGGCTTGTTTAGCCTGGTCAAAAGAAGGCTCCGGGGGGATATGCTTGCTCTATATAAATATATCAGGGGGATTAACGTTATGGAGGGAGAGGAATTATTTAAGTTTAGTACTAATATAGGCACGAGGACGAATGGGTACAAACTGGATATTAGGAAATTCAGACTTGAAATTAGACGAAGGTTTCTAACCATTAGGGGAGTGAAGTTCTGGAACAGCCTTCCGAGGGAAGTAGTGGGGGCAAATGACTTATCTGGCTTTAAGACTAAGCTTGATAAGTATATGGAGGGGATGTTATGATGGGATAGTTTAATTTGAGCAATTGATTTTGGATTATCGGCAGATAAGTCTGCTCAATGGTCTGTGGGAATGTTGGATGGGATGGGAACTGAGTTACTGCAGAGAATTCTCTTGTGGGTGCTGGCTGGTGAGTCTTGCCCACATGCTCAGGGTTAGCTGATCGCCATATTTGGGGTCGGGACGGAATTTTCCTCTGGGACAGATTGGCAGGGGCCCCGGAGGTTTTTCGCCTTCCTCTGCAGCATGGGGCATGCGTCGCTTGCTGGTGTATTCCCTGCAGCTTGAGGTCTTCAAATCTCAGTTTTGAGGATTTCAATAACTCAGTCATGGGTTCGGGGTTGTTATAAATGTGTATGGGTAGGGTTTTGTGGCCTGCCTTGTGCAGGAGGTCAGACTAGATGATCATATTGGTCCCTTCTGACCTATGAGTCTATGTTTCTATGTTTCTATATCTTTACTGGACCTAGTGGCTGATTGGGAGCCAGAGACTGAAATGCAGTAAAGGGGGCTGTGTTTATATGTATAGTGGCTTCTTGATAGCCAGTGTGGGTAATCAGAAGCACTGTTTGTGGCTGGTTGGGAAGTTTGACTTCAATATCACCCACCAGTGCTGGGAGAATGTGCTCTCCTTTTACAGGCTGCCCTGACCCTGGCATTATCAGGTGGCTACCCTAGCATGGACAGGTCACAAGGTGAACAATACTTGACTCCTACCTATTCATCTTTAGAGAGAGATATTGTCCCAGATAAATAGCCTAATCTAGCTCTTGTTGGGGTCATTTGCAGTTATTTCATTGACTTCAGTGGGAGTTGGGCAGTCTGAAAGAGGAAAATAAGAGAATTAAATTGGCTCTCAAGCCAAAAATCTTATATAATTTAAAAATATCATGTGTAAAATATTGCTGTATTATTAGTACATAGTGCATGTGTACATAATACATTAATGACATGCCAAAATTACACTGATGCCAGATTAATTTTTAAATGGTACATGCAAAAAAGTAGGTTTCCCAGGTAAACCTGCCCATTTACATCTGCATTGAAATGAGGCTTTTTTCATTACAAAATCACATAGTTCTTTGAATCCTGAGGTTTGAATTTTTGAGAATGGAAAGGAGAGTGTTGTCTATGAAGGATTCATGGCTGCAGAACTCTCCTGCTACCATGGGTCACCAAAGCCTCCATCTGGTGGCCTCCAGTGTACAATGATTAGCTAATTCTTTCAGCCAAATATTTTCTCAGGTTTAGAGTGAGACTGTGAGTTTTATGTTGTCTGGTGGTGGGTGGGGATGGTTGATTTTTCCCTAGAGAATGGGTCTTTTTTTTTCTTTAATGAGTACGTAATGATTTATTAATTATTATTATTTTTGTTTTGCTATAGCACAATTAATGTGTGTGGGAAGGTGCAAAATCCCACACCCACTGAACTCAAGAGCAAAACACCCATTAACTTCAAAGAGGCCAAGATTTCACTCAAAATCTCTGCTCTAAGAAGCGTCTGTGCCCCCAGCCTTTCTCATACTGTATTCCTATGAGCAATAAATCCCTTTCTCCTCATTCACTGAATTCCATTCCCTCAATCCCAACCAATTCTTTGAAAACTTTACTTCCTTCTTAAACTTTGCTCCTGTCTGCACAGGACCTTGCTCAATTCTTCGAAGAGAGAACTGAGAACATATTACAGTTAGGGCGGGGTTCTGGTGGTAGAATCATAGCCCATTTCATTTCAAACTCTACTCCAATTAACTAATTTGGTGTCTCTGAGGATAATTTTAAAGGATTTCCCTCCTGCAGGTATTTCTGCAAGAAGGGCTGGTTGGGCTCTTTAATTGCTATGCATGGATTATTATGATCAGGCATAACTCTCAGAGTACATTATTCCAAAATGGAGATTAGTAGTGGAAAGCAAGCTAGAAAAAATGAATTTTAAGGAGGGATTTGGAGGAGAACTAAGTGTCTTCACAAAAGAATTAATAAAGTCTTAGTAATATGAGCTCTTCATGAAGCATTCCGCTATTAACCATTCCTGAGAGACTGGGAGAGAGCACACTACTTTATATAGATGATGTAAAATGTGCAAATTCATGAGACTTTCTGAATGCATGAATGCCAAAAGGGGAGATTGTCAATGGAATACAATTTTCTTTAAGCTTCCAAGAAGGTGTTTACAAAAATGGAGAATTTAAAAGATAAGAGCCTTTGGTTGTATCCAGTGTAATGAAATCCAGCATTCTCCCCAGGATATCACTGCCTAAAAGACTAGGACTACAATGCAGTCTCTGAACTGCTCTTTGCTGAACATGGGGCTTTGTGAGGTAAATTAATGAGTTTCAGTCATGATGCCTACAGAACACTAGCAGATGAGAATAGCTGGGCTAGTGGTGAGCTGACTACTGCTTCTGATCTCCTTATTTGGCTCCATTAACAAACAACCATAACCTCAATACCTACAAACTGAATGCATAGCCAGTCTAAGAAAAAAGCATGTTCATACTAATGTTCTGTCTTTTCCTCTCCCACTCCTGTTCTTGTTTTTTCAACCATCTCTTACATCTGTTCTTAAACTAAAGGTACATCTATACAGAGAAAGCTATTCATGGGCTAGGCTACTGCAGTTGGCTTGAATTGAACCAGCATAAGTAGCAAGAGTAATGAAGACAGTTTTGGTCATATAAATCCATTTAGCTCATTAGTCTGGTCTGAAGCACACACGTGCTGTCTTCACTTCTATCCCAAGCATACAGGATTCAAGCTACCTCGGTTGGCTAACCACCCCAGCTTTCGCTATGTAGACATACCTTAAAAATATAAACTTTTTGGGGATGGAGATTGTCTTTTACTGTGTGTCTTACTTCTAGTAAAATGAAGACCCATCTAGGCACTACTGTAATATTATTAGTATTATTAATTATTATTACTATTGGATGAATTATAATTATATTTATAGATATAATTATAATATAGTTATTATTTATGTAATTATAAATGTATATATAATATAAATTTACATTATATATTATATTAATATAATACTAATAAAAATAATGAGTCTAATTCAGGAAGGACTAACTTCATTAATCTAAAACCATGAATATATTGGGTGAAATGCTAGACCAAATCAACTCAAAAGAAGCTTTGCCCTTCACTTATTTGATTCCAGGATTTCATCCTTATGGATGAAACTGAACATTCTAGTCATGGTGCAAGTCAGGATTCTGAGAGCCCATGAAAGAATAGAATAAATAACAGCAAAAGCAGCAGAAAGATTGGGCTAAATACAAAAATGTTATCAACTTTTGCAAGTAACCAGGTCATAACCACACTGTCTAAACCCATAAAAGTACAAATAGGTCACATACAAAAAACTCATACCTTTGTTCTAACAAAATTTACAGACACAAGCAACAACGTACTTTTGGAGGCACAGTACAATTTGAGTTTATTGACCACTGCCCTAAAGGCCGAGCTTAGCTTTAGTTCCTTGCTTGGCTATTTTGGCTCTTGTAGCATGACATCTTTCAGTTGGCAGAAATGAATAAGACTACTGAGTAACTCTGTAGATGTCTCAGTTTCTTCATACCATCGCACATAACAGGACAAAATATATAACATGTATTTCTTGCAGCTGCATATAAATAATGCTAATGGGAACAAGAAATTATCTTTGAACATTTAGCGGTACACTGTTTCATTGCCAACGGGCATATTTTTACATTGCTCCTCCAATTACCAATTGTTGTTTTAACAATCCCAATTATAATAAAAATAAAATACAGTTATAAGTAAAAACCCAATATAAAGAATTAACATATATAATTTTAAAAAAGTAACTAAATAAAAATGTTTATAAAAAATATAAAAAGTCACTATTTAAACAAAGAGGTGCACTCCATCAATATCTAACTCTGCAGGAGGTGCTGCTGGTCAGACTAGAGGTCCATGAGCTCCCTGGTGGGGCCCCTAAAGAAAGCTGTTCCTGTATACAGGCTTCTAAGTAACTGTTTCATTCTCCAGGTTTAGTAAACATAACATATTGTAATTAATTTTAGACTTTGTATTTAACTCGTATATTTATTTTAAAATCTTTGCACATTAAACCTTATTGATTTGCAAATTGGGTATACCGTGTCTTGCTGATATCTGCACTGATCACAAAGTATCCAGTAGAAACAGCTGGTGTCCTTTGCAGTCAATCAGCTGTGAGTGAGATGATCTTTGAGGTGTTCGTTGCCAGGGTTTCTCTCACTGCTTATCAGCAGAGTAGCAACCTGTCTGGCACAGTTCTCTGTGAAGCTGTATTTGTAGTTGACTTTAGAAGGAAGGCATGATGTCCGCTATAGGAATGTGTTATGAATCAGGCAGTTGAGGGGTTGCCAGTCCTGTCTTCCTTTGCTAAAACCAGTCTCAGATATTGAAGCTTCTGTAGATGGCCAAGGAAAAAGCCCATGGTCTGGAGGAGGATTCAGGAGTAAAACAGAGTGTGCAGACTTGATGTGCCAGTGGGAACAATTCACAAAGACAAAGCCTGATCGTAAGAAAAAATATGTGGCCGCTTTACATGGGCTCTTTTTAGTATCTAAAACCCTTACTGAAGAGTTAGGGAAGTTAACCAAAGAAAACAAGGAGCTGCATGAACAGTTAATAGAATGTCAAGATTAAGTACAAAAACTAAAAATATAGTATGAATCTTCAGTCTTACTTAGGCTAATTTTCTCTCTAACTCTCAGCGCAATATAGAATGGTACAAAAGGGAAGCTAGACAGTGGAAGGAAACAGCTTTTATCTGGGAAACAAATGTAAGGACACAGAAGCTCCAGTACGTGTTGTCCTAAAAAAGAAAAAAGGGAAACTGAGGACAATCCCATGCAATTTGTCAGGAGCAGTTGAGACTTCCCGTGAATATACAGAAGGGGAAAAAAGCACAAAAGAGTACCCTTATAAAAATGACTTTAAGGTAGTAAATCCTGGCAAGCACACTGAGGTACATTTTTTTTTGCAGCGTCAAGCCTTAGGCAAACATCCTGTTGCTTACTTACAATGTAAACAGACCCTAAGGCAAGCTGTGGGGCATAAGGAAGAAGGTCAGGACCTTTTGGATGCAGACTTTCCAACTTGTTTCATAAAATAGAAGTTGCTTTGGGTACTCTGAGTTTAATAATTATGGTATGGAAGGCCCTATTACAAAAAGTTAAGCAAGGTCATCTACTAGTGAGACAAGCCTTCCTTAATATGCATAAAGGGAAGGCTGCTGCACAGATGGGAGGAAAAGTGGTCGCTCAAACCTCCTTTCAAAAGCAAAAAAGAACCATAAAAAAAAAGTTAATCCATGAGAAAGTTATCAGAGGGTGTGGTCGAGAGTGAGGCTGCGGTAGGATTGATACCCTATGCTCAATACAGTGGAATTGAGCTCTCCAGTATCCTCCTAAATCTCTCATTCATAGCAAATCAAATAAGCAGCCGGCTAACCTAATTTGTTAAAAAGAAAGGGAGTTCTCAAACTCTGGAAGAATGTGTTAATGAGGGTCAATGGCCAACCTCGCCTCCTGAGGGGAAGCCCATGGAGGCATAAGGGAGCTGGGTGTCCCCAAGTTCCCTGATTTATGTGGCAACTTTAATATAATATATAAAAAAGACCCAGTATTTGGATGAATTTTGAACAGGGAGCATTCAGGCAGCATATGCTTGTAAATACTGATGCCACTGTTTCATTAATTAATGACTGCTTAGTTCCTGCAACAGTCAAAATTAAATATCACCAGCAGAGGTTTAAAAAGTTTAAAAGTTGCAGTGTAAATATACCCCTCTCTCACTCCATTACTAACATCATTGTAAAAAAAACGTAAACAGAAATTTTTAGTTTATCACATGCTAAAAAATGTAGCTATTTTGGGCATGAATTATATGCTTAAGATTCAGTCTGTTGTCGATTTAGCTAATTCGGTGTTGTAAAATAAATTAAAAATTCCTAGAGTTGTTGCAGCTGTCCACAGAATGTCAGCTCTTAAATCCTGAAAGCCGCTCTCAGTTACAGCAAAGCAGTATTCCCTGGTTGTTATTAATAGTACAGGCACACCCACCAACATGGGCAAAGAATATATTGGATGCCTGTGTTCTTATTGTAGGACTTAAAGCACCACCCCAAAAACAGTACAAATAAACATAAAAGGCTAAAAAAAAAAAAGATTGTTATCCACAATTACTGCTTTATAGCAGCAAAAAATGCTAGTAAAATAATTGGAATAAACAACTCCCCTATACAGCCAGTCTGTACAGCAAACAAAATAACCTAGTGATTTACAGTAAATTACGGAGCTTTAAATACACATACTCCCAAGACAGCCCCTGTGGCAACCAAGTTACCAAAAGTAATAGCTACAATAAGTATAAGAGCTAAATAATTTTCAATGTTAAATTTATCAAATGCATTCTTTGCTATACCTCTGCATCCTGACTGCTAGTATAAATTTGCCTTTACCTACGGACACCATCAACTCACTTTCATTCATGTTCCACAGGGGCTACACTGCTCCCCCATAATTTGTCATACCTATATTATTACATTATAAAATAGATGCACAGCACCAATAAATGTTATCTCTTATGTAAATGACTTTCTTATTTAGACTGCAGCCCAAAAAGCTCATCTGCTTTTGCTCAATTAAGCAATTTTCCTGATTGAGCAAGCAGGCTTCTAAACTCATAGACTCATAGACTCATAGGTCAGAAGGGACCAATAT
>ML676949.1:136416-209323 GCA_007922155.1 Mesoclemmys tuberculata
ATAAGTCATTTGCCCCCACTACTTCCCTCGGAAGGCTATTCCAGAACATGTTCAACAACAATGACTTGTTGGTGATGGACACAGAGAATAAAAACATCAGGTTGCTGCTGGTATTAATGGAGCAGCTCTACATGGTAGATCACTGCTACTGGATCCAAGAAACTTACATTGGTTAGTGGAATCACATCATAATGAAGGTAGAGATGTCTGGGCTTCAGAACTTTCGGATGTAAAAAGGACACATTCCTGGATACCTGTTGTGACAGGGTCAGATTGGATGGCTACTGGAGAGTGCCTGAAGGCCAGTATATCAGCCCCAGGCTCAGCAAGTCTCTTTTCCCCTACTAGCTGAACAGGGGTTACTCCAGGTTAATTAACACACTGGGGGCCAATCAATGCCCCACCCAAGATTTGTAAAAGCCTCCCCTCCAGAGAAAGAGCGTGGCATGAGGTGAGCTACCAGGGTGTGTGAGTAGGCAAGATGCTGTCACCAGCCAGGAGGGTTTAGAAGAAGGAGCAGAATGTTGGCATGAGAGAACTCCGCAGGTACAAAAACTGGGGGAGGAAAAATCCTGTCTGAGCAGGGCAAAGAACCTTTCCCAGGCCTGGAGGCCTAAGAGAAGAGACCCTGCCAAAAGGGAAAGATTGAACTGGACATTTTGTTGGCACCAGCACACTGAGCGGGACTGCGAAGGGTCAAGACCCACCCCTGACAAGGAGGCTAGGAAAGACCCCTGTCTGAACAGAGTATGGACATTAAGTTAAGGGGGACGAGGAAGTAATCCAGGGAAACTAGCAGCTTTCCTGAAGTCACAGCACAAGGCTGCTACTTGTAGGATCCCTGGATTGGGGCCCGGCATCAAGTTTGGGACTGGCTCCCCATCTCTACGGACATTCACTGGAGAGGCAAGAGCCCCAACGAAGAGTCAAGGGCCTCAGAGAAGCAGAGACAGGACTGGGAGCCAGCAGGGAGTGGCCATCTTAGAGAGGATGTATTACTCTTCCCCACCAATAGTGGGTGGAAGAACACTAAAGGGTGAAGCAGTTCCCTGAGCTACCGCTAGAAGAAAGCGCTGGACCTACTGAGGTAGAGAAAGAACTTTGTCACAGTGTGCTAAGCCCACCCCACACCTCCAGGGCAATGGCATCAGAATGAGAGCTGCATTGATAGTGGATAAGCAGCTGGTGATCATGCTCTGGAAACTCGTAACAGTGGATTGCTATCAGTCAATGGATAATCATTTCAGAGTGGGAAATTCCACAATGGGAGCTGCTGCCATCCAAGTGTGCAAAGCATTAAGCATCTCCAGTAGTACAGGACTGTAATTCTCAGTAATGTGCAGCAAAGCATGGGTGGATTGGCAACAATGGACAGAGATCCCAGCTGCTACAAGGGTTCCAAAGCTGCCCTGGTCTGTATGCTGCTAGCTTGTTTACAGTAATGGTGCCAGTAAAACACATTGCAGAGTGGCATGGAATGTTTCTTATCATGAGGGAATAAGCAAGACTACTGTCCCTGAAATGATCAGGAGAGGATTGAGAGAGGGTTGGAGAGATCCTCCAAGAAAGATTTGTCAAGATTCCTCAAGAGGACAAAAGGGGGCATCACTGTTCAGATAAACCCAATTCTCTCTATGGGACAAATTGTGCTCCCCTGTATCTACCCTAATAAGTCAAAGTAAGAAAAATGGATGCTTCTCTACTTCAGCCCCTAGCATTGCCCAGGACAGTGATCTGCTGTGGACTGTATAATTCAGACAGCCATAACAATTAAAAACAATTTTTCTAACATTTTACAAGCAAGGTGAGCACTCACAACTGAATGCCTTTGTTCTCTAAGGCTGGGTCTACACTGACAGTTGCAAATACGTTGTCGTCCGATCGATTGCTCCGGATCAACTGAGCGGTTTGTGTAGTCTCGCTCAGTCAATTCAGCAGGCGATGCAGGAAAACCACCCCGGTAAGTGGCGTAGCGCTGCATCGAAGGGAATGCTGCTCTCTTTGACGCAGCGCAGTATGGACACCATGCAGAGAAGATGCCGCAAAGTCGACAGGAGATATGCAAGTGATTTATGTCACTTGCGTATCTCCCATCGACTGCTGCTGAATCCCAAAGGTAAGTGTAGACCAGGCCTAAATGTGTGGATAGGATGGGTGTTATTTTTAAACAGAGAAGAAGGGCGGGGGAGAGAAGGAAGGAGAGAAGGTTACTGGCAATGAAAAGCTAAAAAAACTTATAAGGAAAAATATACATATAAACTTACCCAAATTTCCTTCTGCATCAGCAGGCATAATGGCATTCACCTGGTGAGACTGCCTTGACTTTGGTGGTTTCAAATAGCTCCTGACTCACTCCTTGGATTGTATCTCCCTCCCTTCAAAAAAGAGAAATTCTCTATGGAATTTTTTAGCATAAACATTGACTTAAAAATCTTCTTATGCTCTTCATTAGATGACATTATCTCATCCTTTCTTCTGGCGTGCAGGGAGTTTCTTGGTGTGATAATAATTCTTCTTGGGTACATTTTGACATTCAGGAAAACTCTTTTTTCTCAAGGCTGCTTATAGTTAGAACTTTGGACCTTAAGGTACCAAAACATCAAGAAAACAGCATCTCACGATTGATTACAGAGGTCTTAATCAAGTCACATCTACTTGTACCCCTACTGTGGCCAAGATTCCAGACTTTCTCAAGTCCTTTGATCCAGAAGGAGCATGGTTTACTGTTCTCAATATCAGTAACAGCTTTTGGACATTACCATTACCTCACAGTTCCCAGTATCCTAGACAAATTTACTTGAGAGAAACAAAAATTCCCTGCTATTGTTTCATGCGCAAATGAGGCAGATTTCTAAACCTACACTTTTGTTCCAGTATGTAGATGATTTTTGTTTAGCATCTCATACCAAGAAGGAGCAACTGAAAAGGCTTGACGAGGAACTTCAGATTCTAATGGAAGTAGGCTTGAAGTGTAATCTTGCCAAGCTACAGTAATGACTACTGATGTCTCTTTCTTAGGCCTCATTTTCACAAAAAAGGGTCAAACCCCAGTACAACAGAAAGTGGATGCAATAAAAAGGTTGCACCTATTGCAGGATGCAAGGCCTCTCAGTTTCACCATATGTGCTTCCTAGTATATCCATGTTCCTTGCATATACCTCCCTGCACTCATTCCTGGGCAGATTACAACTGCTCTTTTCTGGGGGACAGTTATGGCTATGCCAAGGGTTAGTACTCTGCTGCATTACTGCCTCAATCCACTCTAATTTATGCAGTAATTTGGTGTAGTACTATGACCTAACACCATTCAGTGCTATCTAACGTCCTTCTCCTGCAATAGACGAATGCAATGCCAAATCTTGACCTTGCCACGCTGCCAGGGGGAGCCCTTTCAAGGCTCTGTGGCCCAACTAGGGCTGTGGAACACTGCACAGACTGAAAGAGGGAGATCTTCATGGGTCTGAGAGCCCTGCCCTCCCCTTGCCACCCCCAGTAACTTTGAACAAAGAGGAGGGGTCTGTCCAGCTGAGTGAAAATCCAGGGTCAGCTCTATGGGTACAGTTGTAGGGCTCCAGGTCCTGCAAAGGAGAGAGAGATGGATCAGGATCTAAGGCAGGGGTCTCAAACTCGCAGCCCGCGGGCCAACTGCGGCCCGCGGGCTTGTGTCATGTGGCCCGCAGTCCGAATCCGGCCGCAGGCTTGTGCTGTGAGTATTTTCAGAGCGGAGCTCAGGCAAGTTGTGGCCGTCTTAAAAAGGAAATGGCCGCCGAATGTGTCCCCACAGGGAGATTTAACGGCGGAGAGTGGAGTCTGCAAGTCCCTGTGAGAGCCTCTCTCTCTTCTACTGTGCCGCCGAATTTTACCCTGTGGGGAGATTTTTTCGGCGGAGAGTAGAGCATGAAAGGTAGAGCAGAGGAGTGTGTGTTATGCGTGGCCCCCCTGAACTCAACTCAATGTAAATGTGGCCCGCCATACCAATTGAGTTTGAGATCCCTGATCTAAGGAAACCCTGGGGTAGGGAGGTCATTTATATGAATTCTCCACTCATTGTTCGAACGTACATGGTTCCCAATCAACCTTGGAGTGGCTAAGCAACTGAACTGCACCCTGATTGTGCTGACCTGATCACACCCTGGGAGAGATAACAGTGCCCTAAAGCCTGTAAAATGCAGCCATTATTTGTTATAAAATCTTAGATATGTGAAAGAATACATATTAATATTTTTATTATTTGTAATTGCAATATTTGTATGGACATTAAATTTCTCTGGATCCCCAAATTCTAGATGTAGAAATACTGATAATTCATTTGCAATACTAATTCTCTCATTTCATTTCCTCTACTGTATATTTTACAGCTATAATTCCAAGTCATTTAGGATTTGATCAAGCCAGTTAGTACCTGCCACAGGAAAAAACTGGTTTAAAGGCTACTAAAGTAAAAATTGTCACAAGTGTTAGACGTATTTAGTTGCAAACAGCTGTGTATAGTGTCAATTACTGTGTGAGAAAAATGCACTAACATTCAAGAATAGTAACTAACTAAATTGAAATCTTACTTTGCTACAGGAATAATTTCCTTTTGTTTATGACACAAGCTATGCATATCCTCTGATGCTTCGTGATGCAACCTTACAACCTGATATCTTTCATGTTTATGAATATAAATATAGCTTCATTATGAAGTAAATGCTATCAAAGATCAACAAATCTTTGTCTTCAAAGTACGTGTTTATATTCTAAACTGATAAAAACTGGACATATAGTTACTTTAACATGTAAATACTCAAAGTGAGAGAAAATTAAAAATAATTAATTTCAAACCTCATTTTTCCTTACCCCATGAACACTACAGTTTAATATATTCAGCAATGAAGAAAGAATATGGCAGTATTTATTCTTCTCGCCTCATTTATGTGAACAATCCCTAAAACAGAATATTCATGATGGACTGCATTTACTGTAAACTGCAGCCATGTATCATTGTATTAAATGTTGCCCTATCAATCCTAACTCTAATATTTCACATTTGATTTTTGTAACAAGAGAGTAATATTTACCATTGTTAGGGTATCCTGCTAGGATCATATTGTCAATTCTGCCTTCAAAGGAATAAAGAACCTGGAAAGTGTCAGGGTTGCAAAAAGTAAAAGGGTACAAAATTCTGTTATAGGAAAAGACCAGGTCTTCAGATATCCAGTTACTCTTAGCCATGTTTGTTTGTCAGTGAAACTCCATTCAGAGAGACTGAGATACAAGCTATCTTTTAGCAAAATCATTCTGGTAGTGGCTTTGGCATGGATTAGCAACCAGAGTATATATCCTGGATGCCCAGTGGGCTTTTATGCTTGTTGCTAGCCTGTGCTGAAGCTTGTGACACCACATCTTGTGGAGGGAAACAAAAATGGAGTCTCTCTGCCCTGTTTATGGGGGAAAAGATGGACTCTCTATTGCTTCTAAATTCTAGTCTGTGAGAATAGCTGACAAGGCCTGAAATTGGAATGTGCTTTGCTAGTAGATGTTTAGTCTCAGAATATGCAGTAATAATAAGATAGTTATGAGAGCTGGGCACCAGCAAGTGCGGAATGCAGAGAACAGCCTTGCAACTTAGATGGGGGAGTTGGAAGTGCTAGGCCCAGGAATACCTTGATAAGAAGTTTTTCAGTGTGCATTGCTATAGCAATTGTGACTTGTAAAGACTTGTTTGTGCATGACTATAAAAGCCCTTGGAAATGTATGCTTAGGATCGCCCTGACCATCGGGCCACCTTTTTTACGTAAAGAATAAACTTTGACTTTGCTAACCTGCTGTCTGGCTAATTTGGACCATCCGCTGAGCAACGGATGTGTAAATAAGGACCCCTGAGTTTGGGTTCCTCGACAATTTGGCGACCCAGATGGGACCTGCCTAGCGCGCATCCTCTTCGTCCCAGCTCCACCAAACTACCCAGCTGGCACCAGGTGAATTCACCTATTGGGATTACTTCTGGGGGAGCTGAGGTGGTGGGGAGGCGATAAGGTAAGGTCCCTTGTTTATTTTGTTAGCAAAGTCTTACCACTGTAATTCCAATCTGTAATGCCATGTGCAGGTGTGAGTTGGTGTGTGATTTCTGGCTGTAATTCCTATCTGTGATGCCCTGTGTGGGTGAGAGTTGGTGAGCAACTTTTGACTATAATTCCAAGCTGTAATGCCCTGTGTGGGTGAGATTTGGTGAGCAATTTCTGATCAGACACCCCAGTTAAGGGTGCGGGGTAGTTTTCTCCCACCCCTAGGAGTCCATTAGACTATATGGTTAAGAATTTCAGATCTATTCCAGGTTCTAAGAAATTGTCTGTGAAGCGCTTAATTCTGTTATGTAAAATTACCTGGTCATGTTTTTTTTTTTTTTTTTGGAAGATTCTGGTAAATAATCACCACTGGAGGGTACCTTTGATTTAGATAAACTGCAGTATTTTAAGGAATTTTTAAATGACCCACACCCCGGGTAAATGGAATGTTGGTATCTGTGAGATAATGTAGCTTTAAACGGTGTACGGAAAGTCAGCTAGCTAGTTATAAATTAATTGTGAAGAATTTCGAAAAGAAACTGGTATTTGTAGTGCTGTCATCTGTGCCACTGATTTTTAACACCAGTGAATTTATTTTAAAAATCTATCTGTCCTTTACTAACCCTCCACTGTACAATGTGAAAGGTTTAAAGGCAGGGAGTGCAGAGAAGGAGGACTGGCCATTCCCTCCTGGTGTGTATTTGAGGAAGAGTCTAGGACCTGAGAGGAAATCTCTGCACCGCCTTGTGTTACTCCCCAACTGTCAGATTTGCCTGTTAGTGGGAGAATTAAAGCTCAGGCTTGTCAGGAACTTTCTGAGGCATTCCCTTTTTTATTTTTATTTTTTGGCTTTTCTTTTTTGAAAGGGCTGAAGGGATAGCAGGTTTGCTCACTGCAGCATTTACTTTACTATTTGATGGGGGTAATTGAGAGGATGCCAGAGGAGAAAGTTCTGGCTCAAAAGGGGTGGGGTGGATCTGGAGCAGCAGCCTCTTTCTTAAGGGAGCCTGGAAGATTTTTTGTTCTTTTCTACTGTTTCCCAGTCACTTCCTTTATTGCTGTCCTTTTCACTCCCTTCCTGCTTAAGGGTTTGGCTTAATATGTTTCTAGCTGCCCCCATTTTTCTTTTTAATTTTTAGTTTTTATTTGTTTAAGAGTGTATTTTAATGGCATGTTGGTTGAACGCTCTGCCTTTGTTTTCCTGTTCATTTTTTATTAAGAACCTACCCTGCCCTATCGGAGAGGGACAGGTCCAGCACTCCTTTGTTTATGTTCCTTTTCTCCATAAGATCTGATCTTGCGGCAGCAGAACAGTTCACGTTTATGTGATAACCCAGAAACAGTGTATACAAAGTTTTAAATTATTTTTCTACTCATAATCCATCTTGGGCCATTATCACTAAGTTGTCTTTTGACAGAGGAGAAAAAATTACAAGTTATTCAGGAAACCACTAAGCAGGAGGGAGGACAGGTTAGCCCCCATGGCCCTTAGAAGATCTGTTATGGAATTATGATATTGATGCAGGGAGAACTTAATTAATTTATTATTTTTCAGCTTTGTTGGAAGCAATTATGAGCAGTAATAATTGGAGTTAATTGGACTAAGGTAGAATTATGTATACAGGGTCCTGATGAATATCCAGAAGATTTTTGAGTGATTAAAGAAAACCCTCAGACCATATGGGGGATTAAATCCTGATTTGCAAGAAATTCACCCTATGGTTGCAGGGTTCTGTTAATATTTATACTGATTCTCACTATTCATTTGGAGTGTGTCATGCTTCAGGACAAATTTGGAAGCAAAGGGGTTTCCTTACTTCTTCAGGACAGCCAATAGCACATGCTCAGACTGTGAATAATGTACTGGTTTCTATTATGTTACCCTCTTCTATTGTTGCTATTTTTTGTAAAGCTCATACTTCTGTTACGAACGAAGTCTCCCGTGGAAATGCATTTGCAGATCGAGCTGCAAAAGCTGCAGCCAGGAACACCTTTCCCCCTTTCCCACAGGCGGTCTGTGCTTTCTGGCCAACTCAATTTTCTGTCTCCCCTTTGGAGATTTATGACTCAGTTTCATCTTCGGAGTTGGACACTTGGAAGACTTTTGGAGCAATTTTTTTTTGGCAATGTTTGGTGGTTAGGATGACCACCCAATGGCCCCTAGGACTTTTTTACCTAAACTTGCCCGCTATGTCCACCAAGGTGGCCATGTGTGCAAAAGGGGAGTAGCTGATCAAGTTTTGCACTTTTGATGTGCTCCAGGTATCTATACATTGAGTGGATGCATTACCATTAGCTTTGATGCTTTTAAGAACTATGTCAGAAAGACAAATTTATCTCCCTATGAAGTTTTTTTTTGGGAGACCATTCAAGCTGGGGGAAGCCTGATACCTGCACATGCCAGTCTCTTGGGGGGAGATGAGGAGTTGGTTGCTTATGTGATAAAATTACAAAAGACACTTACTGCTATTTTTAAGTTTTCCAGAGATGCTCAGAGACTTCCTTTAGACATGGCTGTGCATGACATCCAGCCAGGAGATTGGGTGTTGCTGAAGAAGTTTTCACGTAAGAATTGCCTAGAACCAAGGTGGGACGGTCCTTACCAGGTGCTGTTAACTACGTATACTACGGGAAAACTACAGGGAAAGGATGCCTAGTACCACTGCACCCGTCTAAAGAAAGTACAGCCACCTGACGTTAATCCTTAAAAGGAGCAGATTTTCAAGTGCAACGAGGGAGCACTGCTGGACCGAGGTCGCAGAAGCAGATGAGGAGGGGTGAAGAGCCACGGGCAATCCCCTTGTGGTTGCTCTGAAGAAGACGGTTGACGGAGTCAAGAGTGCACCAGGAAAGAAGAGCTAATGGACTTTATTATTTTTACAATAATTTTAATTATTTTGTTGATTATTTTGTTGTGTGTTTGTTATATTGAAGGGATGCATTGTTCTGGGAACAGTAAAGAAGATGAATTTGTTATTCCTAATGATATTTATAATTAGTTTAAATAGGGGCAATGCAGATTTTGGATCCAATTCCTTTTATATACTGATAAGGAATTTAACTGCATCCTGGGAGGTTAAGTATTGTTGGGTGTGCTCTTTCATGGCAACCCATCATCGGGAAGAATACCCCTGATACCAATTCCTGTACCAGTTAATAAATGTGAAAATTTAGTTTGGACGAATCCTATGGGAACAGTAATAGGGAAAGAATATTGGTTGGGAATGAGGGCTGATCCCAGAGACTTAATTGTCCCGGGAAGGAAACCAGCAGCACCAATGCAGTGGACACAACCTGTATCTGTAACAGAATCAGACAAACCCTGGTTAAATGTTACTTGTGAAGTAAGGAATGTAGGTAAATATCCAAAATGCAAATACATTGTCCATCTGCCTATGGTAGAAGGAAAAAAGTAAGTAAAATTATAACATAGAAACGGGGAGCAAATGCCACTCAACTGAATGAGAAAACCATTTATAATTGTATGTTAAATGCCACTCGAGGAATTAAGTGCAACAAGACCCAAAATTGGTGGCTGAAGCTTGAAAATGTGAATTTATATCAAAATGACCAGTTAAGAGGAGAGGCTTGGCTAATTCAAGATATTATTACTTTTAATCAATGTGCAAATAGATCCTGGGCTGCATGGGCTAATATAATGCTACATGTGTTATACCAAGCCCATTCCAATTGTTGCAGAAGAGTTACTCCCATAGAGGAAGGTGTATGGTGGGCATGTGAAAGATGGGCAGGAAAAAACTTTACCACCAAGGTGGAGAGGAAGATGTAACCTGGTATATCTCTGGCCTGGAGGTGTGCACCCGGTTCCTCTACATGAGGTTGTGTATAACCACCGGCTTAAGAGAAGTTTTAAGCCCACCCTGGACGCTCATCATCACAACCCATTAACTAAATACTCTTCAGCATTCTGGAGAGGATGGAGAATGTTTTGGCTCTGGCAAGGAGTGGGTGATTTGGAGTAT
Organism: Mesoclemmys tuberculata; assembly: GCA_007922155.1. Taxonomy (NCBI): domain Eukaryota; kingdom Metazoa; phylum Chordata; order Testudines; family Chelidae; genus Mesoclemmys; species Mesoclemmys tuberculata. The sequence goes on from ML676949.1 coordinate 146,447, forward strand.
GCACTAAAAAATTTTTCAGCTGAATTTGAGATATTTCCCAATGCAATTGGAAATGGTATTTTAAATTTACAGGCTGAAATTGAATCACTGGCATAAATGAATATTTAGAATAGGATAGCCCTAGACCAATTATTGGCTCAACAAGGAGGAGTTTGTGTAATGTTGAATCAAATCTGTTGTTTTTATATAAATGAATCAGGTCAAATTGAGATGGATGTGCACAAAATTTGGAATGTCAGCAGACTTTTTCATGAATTTGCTAACCCTTCAATGCCACCATCTGGCATTGACATTTCATGGTTTTCCATTTGGAATGCGTTACCAGATTTATCCTGGTAAAAAAAATTGGTAAATAAATCCTGGTAAATAAATCTGGCGTATCCAGATTTATCCTGGCTTCAAAAAGTTTTTTAGGCGTAGTTGTGTTTATGATAATATTAATGCTAATGTTTTGTTGTATGTAACGTTGTTGTTTATTATTTTAGCAAGTAAGGTTTAAGCCCCCTAGGAGACAGATGGTGCAAAGGTCAATATGGTATTGGTATATTGGCTAGGGCAATGAAGGAATACACCATAATTATGTTCCTAATGGTTGAACTAATAGGAACAAAGGGGGGATACTGTGGAGGGAAACAAAAATGGAGTCTCTCTGCCCTGTTTATGGGGGAAAAGATGGACTCTCTATTGCTTCTAAATTCTGGTCTGTGAGAATAGCTGACAAGGCCTGAAATTGGAATATGCTTTGCTAGTAGATGTTTAGTCTCAGAATATGCAGTAATAACAAGATAGTTATGAGAGCTGGACACCAGCAAGAGCGTAATGCAGAGAACAGCTTAGCAACTTTGATAGGGGGAGCTGGAAGTGCTAGGCCCAGGAGTACCTTGATAAGAAGTTTTTTCAGTGTGCATTGCTATAGCAATTGTGATATGTAAAGACTTGTTTGTGCATGACTATAAAAGCCCTTAGAAATGTATGCTTAGGGTCGCCCTGACCATCGGGCCACATTTTTTACGTAAAGAATAAACTTTGACTTTGCAAACCTGCTGTCTGGCTAATTTGGACCATCTGCTGGGCAACGGACCCCTGAGTTTGGTTTCCTCGACAATCTATATCAGCAGTAGCTAGATTAAAGCTAGCAGGAGTATGCCTACTTTTGCTACAGTCGCACCTTCTCTTTCAATATGACAGTGGACATCGAATTACACCACAGCTTGAATTGCAAAATGGCTCATGCAAAATGCCCAGGTCATTTTAGACTGCTTAGGGAAAAGTCTTCTCTTAAGTCACCAAAATACAAATAGGACATGGGAGCCCTCAGCCTGAGCTGTGCAGGGAAAGGCTGTGTGGGGAGGGGAATGGAGAATAATTCAGTCTCAGTACCTATTTAGTATTTTGCCTGCTGAGTGATTGCCAAAAATCTAAACAATAGAGAGACTTTTTAGTGCCTTACATATTTTATGGGCTACGTACGGTGTGACCAGGAATCTCAACCACCACAAGAGGGCCACCCCAAAATCTCATGCCAGGAGCTATATATTTGATTCCAACAGCTGTTGTGAAATAGAATGTTACAGCAATTGTTAGTACAAACATAATCTGACACTTAGTGATTTAAATGTGATTAAAATTAAGTGATAATGGCTCTAATTCTGACTTGCTTAACACATTCACTGAAGTCATTGGTACTACTCATCTGAATAAGGTGAGTAGGATATGTCCCGAAATGGGTGCTTGTTTGCCAGGGTATTGTGAGAATCTGCATAATAGTGTAAAGACCGCAAGCCACAGCTTAAAAACCTCTAAAGATGGAGATGCCACCACCTCCTGAGGTAACCCCTCTCCCCTGCCTCCAGTTGATATCTGTACCTGCCAAATCCCTCCAGGAGAAGATATGATTTAATAAAGATACGTGTTCAAAAGAAGCAAAAGTTTATTTATGAACATTCAAGTCATAGGGAAAGGGGGGAGTGTTCAGTCACTGTCTCAAGGGGTAGGCTAGTAGCTGGGGACGACTGGAGGAGGAGGAGGGACGGGCATCAAAGATCAATTGAGGAGCATTGTGGAGGGGCTGCAGCGGGATTTTTTCCTGTTTCCGCTCCTTCAGAAGGTCAGCAAAGCCACCGCTGCATGTCTGCCTTTTCCTGCATGATTCACGGCATCTCCTGTGTGGTACTGTTCTCATGCTCCTGCATTTCTCTGTGAGTCTCCCTGTCCATTTCCAAAATCTGGGACAAGATGAGCTGCCATGCTCTTTGCTCTTCTTGAGGGTGGGGCCAAGGCAGAGGTGTCTACAGAAAGGGAAAAAAATAACAAGGTTGACACAGTTAGCATAGCAAGAAAATTATACTAGGGCAACAATATAGCAAGATATGTAAAAATTTAGCCAATAAAATAGCCAATAATCCCCATGCAGTGCACAGGGCAAACACAGAGCCTCATTCCATTCCGGACATCCCAAAAGGGCCTGCTCACTGTGCCCTTATAGAGAGGCACCCAGGAGAGGTGGTGCTTCTATTTTAAACCCTCTGCTTCTATTTTAAACCCTCAAACAGAGGAACTGCGGACAGACTCTGGGGAGTCTCTGCTCAATACACAGATTTGCTGCACACAGCGGGATACCAGCAGTGTTCTGCCATGATGCAGGCTCCCTTGATTGCAGCAAAGTATCCTACCATGGAGGGAGGAACAAGGCAGCCTTCCCTTGAAAACTTTGGCAAAGGATAAGAGATTACATACATGAAAGTTTCCATGTGATATCACCTGAAGATAAACGTAGCATTTCTCATTGCATAAATAAACTGTTCTCTGGATAACACCCCAGTACAGTCACATAACAGAGGTTCAATAAACCTTCAGGACTGCTTCACCAGATGTTTTTATAAACATTCATCCATTTTTCAACACATGCACTTGATTCTGTGTCAAAGGTATGTTTATTTTTAAGGTATTCAATGCTATTTCTGAGACAGCTGCCAATAAATTGTCAGAAGCCGAATACAGTATAGCCTTCTTTTGCTGTGGGGGCAATTTTCTAAGTAATTTTAAAATGACCAGGTTTGTTTTCAAGCTTCTAGACATGTTTTCTTCAAGATGGCTGGACTGTTAAAAAAGGCCACCTGACAGGTCACTTCTTTTTATACCTGGCTGTTGCTCTTTTTAAATTGTAAACCACCAGCCAGTCTGGAGGGAAAAGACTGGTTCTTAGTCTATAATTCCCTGGTGTGAAAGCATTTAAATCCACAATCAGGTAGCCGTAAGGTTTTTTGGTAGCATCCTCAAAAGCTTCTAGAAAGAATTGCATCTTGCCATGGTGCATTTGCCATTGCGATTTGTAATTTATCCCTGGGGTTTTTAAACAGAACTTAGCATTTAGGCTAATCATGTGACAATTTTTCCCTGACAAAACATGTTTTGAACTATACACATAATGCTCAGGTTCTTGTGGTGCACAAATTTGGTAAAATCTTTTTCAATTTCATTGCTTTCACAAGCAGAGTTCATTAGATAGTCTACCATAACCATGTTTAATTTATTGGTTGGAAACAAAAGGTCATCGTCAAAAGCATTGGGCATCCCTGACTCAAAACTGATAAAGGGATATTTGCTGAACAGTTCTTTATACAGAGGCTGCCAACAGCTGTAACACCACATTATGTTTTCAGGCGTGACAGACAACATTCATTCAGCATTATCCAACATGTTTATTATAAAATAACTTTTCCCGCAGTTGCTAGACCCCACGAGAATTACAGAAAAGGGTGTTTCCATCGCGTGCACATTTTTTCAAAAGCCATAGGGCAGCATTTTAAACCCTTCTTTGAGGACACTTTTGTTGTAAATGACTTTTTGTGTTTTCTTAAGGGTTTTTGTCTCTATTTGCCACTGTTTTCTGTTCCTCATGATGGCGGGTTGCTTCACCTCTATTTTTTAGGAGATTCTTTTCCCTGGGCCAGTGCTATAGTGCAGGACCAGATTTTTTAAACTGTCAAAGTTGATCTTTTCAGAGTTTGCTGCATGTAGGGTAAACTCCTTCACTTTCATACAGGCCTTTCCTCCTGACAGCTTGTGCCCATAGTTTTCATCATCGATAAACCCGCAGGACGAAACCTTGTAATTGGGGGAAAACAGGTACCCAAAGAGTTTACCGGGTCTCTCACGATGCTGGTTTGGGCAGGTTTGTTCTTTGGTCGAATTTACCCAAATTTACAGTGAATTTAAAAACAATTTAGCAAATAGACTTTTGCGGGGTTCACAGAAATTTCATGAGAATGTAAATACCTGCCTTCTTTTTGATAAGCATCATTAATGTACTTATTTTGCTTTTCTTCATCTGCACACCAGCTGGGATACATCGAAGTCTCTTATTTCTGACGCAGGTGTAATTTTATGTACTTTGAAAAGAGTTTGTCAGATTTTTTTTTAAATGCCCAGATTTTATAGATTTTTGCCACCATGTACCCCATTCAGTTCCACCATGCACCAAGTCCCCCAGGAGGGCGTGTTCCTCATCAGTGTGGGTGCACATCTTCCACTGTTTGGTTTCAGCACAGGTTCGACATAGTGGGAACATGAGATTGCCACCCACTGTGACAGTCAACAACGGGAAAATGAGCCCTTGCGGAGGGGACACTTTAACTTTTGCAATTCTGAAATAATTTGTGAAAGGTCCAAATTTGTCACCTGCAATACTGGGTGACCGACAGGGTATTCTTTGGTTTTGTTTATGAAAGGATAAAAGCTGGTAAAATTGTAATAGCGGATTTTTTCACCAAGGTTAGGTTTGTAATATAGATGGATGGTGTTAGTCCTACCCCCAAAAAGAGCATCCCCCAGGACCAGAGGCTGAGGCAACTGCACTTTGTTTAAGAAATACACAAGCACCTTATCCATTTTTATCATCTCCCATTCATGTTCCCAAAGAGTCCTGAGTACATATCCTAGCCTTTTCAGATGGTTGGTCATGAGCTGTGTTTTGTAATAAAAAAACCTGAAAGTCATCCCCATCCTGGGGTTCAGGGCTTTTTCATAGTAACAGGTGATGCATCCATGAAAAAAACACCTGTTAAACTCAAAGGCCGTGTGTACCCCATCAATGATGGCATAACCATCTAGAAAGTAGGGGCCTACCTTTAACTCCTCGCCCCGTAACGCATGTCATATTTCTATATTTTCTTTGTGTGCAGTTAACAGCAGCCATTGAGTAGATGGGGTCAAATATCTCTTTTTCTGCCAGTGATAGTTGTCAGGTGGGAGAAGGGATATTGTGTTAGACTCTAAAAACATAAATCTGTATATGCCCATGCAAATGGATGCCAGAGTTATGTACTGGATAGGATCTACACACAATTTCACCTCCACAAATGTGCCAGGGCCCTTCTCTATCACATCTGACTTGGCCGATATTTTCATGATCTCTTCTCTGTACGGCATACAGGCTTGTCTGAAATTTTTGACATCCTTCTGACAGTAATATGCTCTTTCTGCAAGTCAAACATATTGTTTTGGTGGTGCTGGTACCAGTCAAGAAAGTTTGCTTTCTCCTGGGGCCTCATGCTGTCAATGCCATAGTGCTCCACCCCAAGTACAGGTCCAATGTAATTTTGGTTTTCTAAAGTGTTAAAAAAATGTTGTAAGTACCCTTTGCAGTCTTCAAAATCCATAGCCTGTAGGTGCTTGCTAAGATTCATGGACAGGAAGTTGAAAGAATCTATGAAACGACACTCAGAGTCTTAACTTTCACTCTTTTTTCCTGAAATATCAACTCTGCAACCAACTTTCCTTCAGTAACTCCCTGAAGACAGAGTAAGTATTGTAACATTTGGAATTGTGTGCTACGAACATGTAGCCCCCAATTTTTTTGCTAATAAAGGTTTGAACAAAATTAGGAAGGCGCTTACCGCCTTAAATTCCCAAGATTTTTCCGGCTTAGGGACATAGCAAAAATGTAACCAGGCATGTGCACCCCGTCTCCTGCGTGCACCCAAAAATGTAAAAAATATACTTTTCTGACTTTTCAGACACCACCAGTGGTGAAACCGTTATACTGCTTACAGCGCAGCACTTATGCCTTCTGTCCACATAAGATTGACACTTATTGCACAAAATTTTAGACTGGCATTCAACTTGGTTTTTTGATGCTGCTTGTGCATAACTGTCAAAACACCCTTGGGACTGACAATATAGTCTGCAGCTAGGACATCTCAGAAGCGCGCCCAAATTGTCCAAACAAGTCGTGCTCAAGCAAAGCCAGCAACAGTATCAGCAAGAGTGGTTGTGACTGAACACCGTGTCACAAAAAGTACAATAATTTTTTGCCCCAAACAAGTTTCTTACATCCAAAACACCATAGTAATGCTCATCATGCAGCAGGATAAAAAATGTCTTGGGGTACACTGGACCCCCTATTTTAACCCCCCCACCTCCCTTTCATCATGCAAAGCACCACCTGTATGTTGACATGCAAATGCTGTTGAAGTGCTGTCACATCACTGAGCATAACCTTTTTTTGGTCTGACCAACCCAGTTTTTCATGCAACTTTCTCACCACATCTAACAATTTTGCATCAGTAGGTTTGTGGTCGGATATGACGGCCAAGAGCCTGCTCACAAAACACAGATCAGTACTATTGTAAACCAGGTCCACTAAACATTGTCTCTTTTTATGGATGATTTAACTGTTGAGGATAGAATTTAAAATCCTACAGCCACTCCCACCCATGTTTTTCACAACTGTCACAACGAGGCGTAACGTCCCATTGATGTGCACCTCTCTGTTACTCTACAACAGTTTAGAAGCCTGATTTAAGAAATCCTCAGGTTTTCCCTATTTCTTCTGACAGAAAACAAAGGATTGTTTAAATTATGACTCTGTAAACGTAACTGAACTTAATCATACAGGCCTAACCACAGGATAAAAACAAGGTGGCACAGGTTTATCTGCACCTTTTAAATAAAAGAACAAGCATAACTTGAGTTAGTATAATACCACAAATGCATCAAAACCTTTACCGTATAACCTATTTAACACCACACGTTTTAAAAATTAACCCCCCAAATATATAGTTAAAATAGGGGTTCTACCTTGCCCTGGTGAAAGTTGCTTGAAGGGTCGGTTTCCATAATCAGTAGATAACATTGCAATAAATACACCTATTATCCATAGTAAGAACACCATGCACAAAAAAGTAACATTACATAATATATAATAAAATTATCTAACAGATTGCACCAGTGGTGATTGGAAAGATGGCACCTTTTATTGCCTGCTCTTTCCATCTCCATGCCTGGACTGAGCAACGAGGGGTTTACTTTACAATTCTTTTATCTGTAACAGTGTGTAAATGCATACATTTCCAGCAACTTCCCATAAACCCTTATTTGGTTACATCAACATCTATAAAATGAATATTAACAACTACATAAAGCAGACAATTATATCCGCTCCTGTCTGTTGTTTACAGGATACCATACAGAAGTCAGGCACTTTCCCCCTAAAACCTATAAATTTTCCATTAACATTCTTTAGAATAAAGGCCTTCCAGGGGGAAAACATAGATGAAACTTCCTTCCCACCAAAAGAAATTGCACAAGGATGCAGATAATCTTATTCCCTTCACAGGTTGCCAGGAAAGAAGAAAAAAATCAAGATAACTAACTCTAAGATTCACAAAAACAAAGTTTCCTGTAATTTAGGCCTGGCTACTCATCCAGCTTTTAACTCTTTACTCTCCTACAATATGTACAGTTTTCAAAGTTAAGAATAAGCAACATACCTAGTCCTGCAGCAGTTCGAATGGTGTCTGTTAGGGAAAGAAAACAGTCCCCCCCACCCCTCCCAAAAAAAGCGGAGGTTTTTATACCATTCTGAATCCAGTTAGCAAGGTGATTTGATCACTCTTTCCCACCCCCAAATGTTCCCTTTTGTAACATGCACAACTGGTTTTTGAGATCTGTACAACTGGGATACTTTTTAATTTTTAAATTAAAAAAATATTTTCCTATTTGAATGAAACTGTAGGATCTTCTTATAGTATTAAACTATAATGGCCATATATAACAATCCTTAATGTTACTTTGTACCCCTCTCTGACAGAAGGACCTTGCAAATATCAATAAATGGTTTAGGTGTGTTTTTTTATTTATTTGTTTGTTTTTTAAATGCTTAAAAGTTTTTAAATAAAAATGATTGTAACGCAGCCATAATAAACACCCACAGGCTTTAAAATGCTTAAGTGTTCTTACAATAATTTTTTTTTAAATAAAAAGTACTTTAAAACAGTTTTAAAATAAAAAGACTGTACCACAAACATTGTAACAGGTGGAGGGTATGCATGTTTTATTGATGTTAGGCCCCTTGTACTTATAGTTATAGGAATGTTATAGAAAAAATGGTAAAATGTATAAAGAAATATATTATGCTTGGTTCTTCTTGGATGTTGAAGCTGACCAAACAAATTCAACAGGTTTACACTTTTGTTTCCCCAGATAAAACTAAGCATTATAAAAGTTTAATACCCTTAAATTATTTGCATAAACCTATCTTAAAATGAATTTCAATTTCGTTTATTTACTTTAAATTTGAATATGTCTTGTATCATGCTGACTGGATTGTGGGGGAGAGGGCATTTGTGTTTGACATAAGTATGTCAAAATCATATTGCTTCATGTGAGACATGCCATGTCAGGTACTGTTAGAAAGGTTATAATGTGCTAAATAAGAAGGTAATATTTGTGTTCATGTGTGATATGTGTGAGGGAAGTTATGGAGATCTTTGATATACCTGTATTTCTAACTATGCTGTATAAGACACACCTCAGACAGAGAGGTTGCAGAACAATAGCCCACTTAATGGCCCTTCAAGACCTTTGTAGAAGGCCAGGAAGGAACTAAAGGCATACCTGAAGAGTTACCAGGATTGGTCCATATTGTTGCAAGATTTCTGGTACACGCAGTGAGACGGACACCGACATGAGGAAAACAGCAGTTTATTATTGCCAGCAACAGGCCCAGCCGAATAATTTCCAAAGGCTGATCCCCGAGTATACTGGGGCTCCACCTTATATACATTCAGGAGTACATGAATATTCATACATGACATGATACTACTACTACATTTTACATAACATGATTGGCTCCTATTATCTTCTGAAAAGAAAATTTCCATACATTAGAGGTGTGTGAGAGGATGCGCAGTGTGGTTCTTTGTTTAAGATTTTAGGATTGTATAGGAGTATGCGCAATGGGGTTGTTTTTGAGGTTGTGGGCCTCCTTGGGCTTATCTTTGCCCTTTGGATGGACGCTGGCCCCTTGCTCCTCGTGACACTGACTGATAATGGTATCTTATATTACTTAGAACAGGTTTTTCTCAGAACGGGTTTTTTGCAAGCTCATCGTTCAGGTAGAGTTGAAGTGGAAAATTCATTAGCTTTGGCTTGAGTGGAAAAATCCATGAGCTTTTGCTTGCCTCAGTGTGACTCTGGACTCTATTTTAGTTCCTGTAAGGCCTACAGGCCACATGGCCAGAGGCAGAAGGTATATAAGATCAAACCACAGAAACCATTTTGTCTTTGTTCCTGTCCAGCCGCAGACACACACCAACCCACCTCTGGATCAATTCAATTTGCAACTGAACTGAAGAACTTAGACCCATCCAGGTACTGGATGTATACCAGAGGAACTAGATAAGCCTGCAACTCCACAATTTTTCTAGAAAGTTGTTGTATATGGACTTTCAAATTATTGTATGTGTCTGATTGCTTTAATCCTTTAAGATTTCTCTTATTGTTTATTTTCCTTTTTATAATAAACTTTAGTTTTGTTACCAAACGATTGGCTGGAAATGTGGTATTTTGGATAAGATCCAAACATATAGTTAACTGGTACTGTGGCTGGTCCTTTGGGATCAGAGGGAATCTTTTGAGTAAAGAGCATAGAGTTCAAATAACTGGTCTCTTTACTGGACCTAGTGTCAGTTTGGGAGCCAGAGACTGAAATGCAGTAAAGGGGGCTATGTGTATTTGCACAGTGGCTTCTTGATAACCAGTGTGGGGGAATCAGAAGCACTGTTTGTGGCTGGTTGGGAAGTCTGACTTCAGTGTTACCTGCCAGTGCTGGGAGAATCTGCTTTCCTCTTACAGCCTGCCCTGACCTTGCATTATCAGTTGGCCACCCTGGGCATGGATGGGTCACTACTTGATTTCAATTTAACTTTTCTTTTATGCTCTGTTGAAGGGAGGTAATGGTTGTTAAATTGGTGCCTGTAAACAGTTAACAGAAGTGGATTTGGTATTAGAAGCACATTAACTGTAAAAAGCTTAGTTAAAAATTCTGTTATTAACTCTTTTTCTCAAACAAGGACTATGAGCAAGAGGAGGCAAAAGATGGGAAAAAAAAGAAAAGATCTAGATATTGAAAATCTTAATCTCAAAATAAATAGTAATGTGAATGGAATAGGAGAGGCAGTTAAAACAGGAGGTGGTAGTAGTAGCCTACTGTTGGCCCACATGCAATTACTATCATAATATGCATCTCATTATCCACGGTTTTGCATGCCTCCTCTGTGGGTGGCGAGGAGGGGCAGCGCACATGTCTGCGTGTCCCTGATGCTCATGTCCCTGTGTCCCATGGTGTCTCGGTATCCAGGGTAGATCAGCAAGCGCTACGGCCCTGTCTACACCATCCACTTGGGCCCCCAGAGGGTGATGGGGTGCTCTGCGGAAACCAGGCAGTGAAAGAGGCCCTGCTGGACCAGGCCGAGAAGTTCAGCAGATTCAGGGAACAGGCCACCTTCGACTGGATCTCCCAGGGCTATGATAAGTCATAGAAGGGGGATGTAGACGGATGCAGCTCTGGGCTGGGGCTGCAGCTGGTGCCAATCTTGTAGTTCATCCACTCGGTCCCAGCCTGTTCCTGCTGGGGACGTGGCCAAAAGCATGGAACAGAGCAGAGCAGGGGACTGGCTGGACCATTTCCACCAATCGTGAAACTATTTGCTGTCTTTATGCAGCCACTGACCAAGGCAGGGAGCAGCTTCCAATCAGTTAGATTCACAGAGACAGATCCAATGCTCAGCTCCTCCAGGCTATGTACAAGGAACATCTCAGCTCAGTCGCCATTCCATGGAGCAGGTATAAATTCAATTAGGGGGGAAAGGAATTTCTCATTTTGATGAGAGAAAAAGAAAAATGTCATTTAAAAAATCTCACTCCCCACTTTTCATTTGGTGTTATATGCTTGCTTTCCTTCCCAGCCCCAGCAGCAGGGAGAGAGCAAATTCTCCATCACCATGCTAAAGAATTTTGGGGTGGGAAAGAGAAGCATTGAGGAATGGAGGAAGCTCATTTCCTGTTGGAAATTTTGAGGGCCATGAAAAGTTTATCATTGGAATCAACGGGGACAGACCCTCAGTTGGAGTTAATCAGCCATAACTCCATTGTCTTCCACACCAATTCATTCAGCGGGGGATTTATCTGTTGATCCCAAAGTGTCATAAAAAGGAATTCGGGAGCACTAGCCCATTTTTCAGGTGGGGAAACTGAGGCAGAGAACGGGGGCATGCCTGGACCAAAGTTCACACCACAGGCCTGCTCTTAGGGCTCAAGCCAGGCATTCAGGAGACCTTGGTTCAAATCACTTTCTTAACACAGCCTTCCTGTTCTGCCTAAAAGTGCTTTGACAAAAGTGTCATATTCAGTGCTTTGTCTTCAGTGCTTTGTATTCAGTGCTTTCACTGCTGAACTGAGTTTATCGATGATTTGGAATAGTCCAATCCATTGGTTACATGGCCCATGCTCTGGTGCCTTGAAAGTTAACAGTATTATTTGATTGCCAACCTCCCAAGTATTCTCTCTTGGTTTTGTCAAAGTAGTCTTTTGCCTTTCATCAGGATTTTCCCAGTTTAACAGCTACCTGCATCTGGACCTGGTCTAAATGTGTTGCATATTTTGCACGTATGTATCCATTTTATTCCCTCCAGTTGAGTGCCATTAGTGGGCCAAATCAAGTGTTTGGTAGCCGCATGTTTCGGCCTGTCATCACCTCAAAGAGTGTTTTGTCAGTAGACGCAGCAGGTGTTGCCCTCAATGCCATTAGAATTAAAGGCAGAGGGCGTCCCAGTTACGTCCATTGGTTTCCTCAATATTATTTTTGTAGTTCTATCGGTTCATTCCACCATCCCAGATGACTGGGGTCTATATGGGATGTGTAGTCTCTGCGGGACTCCCATCATTTTAAGGCAGTTCTTAAAGAACTGTCTAGTAAAGTGTGATCCCTGATCTGATCCTATTTTTATAGGGATCCCCCATTGAGAGTAGACTTGTTCTACTAGTACCTTGGCTGTGGCTTTTGCAGTATTGGCTTTCAAAGGAAATGCCTCTACCCACTTTGACAAAGGATCGACAACCACTAACAGATAATGGTTGCTTCCTGGGTCCTTGGCAAAGGACCTATGAAGTCAATTTTCCAAGTTATCCTGGGTCCTTTGATGGTGTTGAGCAGTATCCGGACACGTAAATGATCCAAAAATCACAATAGTGACTGCCATACATCCACAATCATGTGTGTGTAGCAAATGCATCTGCATGCTTGTGGAGCAAAGCTTGTAACTCAGGTTGGTCTGCGTGTTTAGCCACTATTTTGTCCATGTTGTAGCCTTTTGGTTCTGATTCCTCCATGGAGGCCATGTCACATTCAGGCACGATCACCAGTGGGTAGTCAATTGCCTGTTCTGTAAAATATAATAACTGATTAATCAAGTCAATAACACATCCCTCTTTGTATAGGAAATCAGATCCTTGTAAGCTGTTTCTTGGGTCTGTCAATCTCATTAGAGCAAAGGTATGAGGTTTTTTTGCATGTGAACTATTAGTATTTTGATGGGTTTAGACAATGTGGTTCTGACCCGGTTACTTGCAAAAGTTGGTAACACTTTTGCACATCTTGAAGACAGAGGAGAGGATTTAGGGTCTTTGACATGAATATTGCTAATTGCTGCCCCCGTATCAATAATAAAAATCATTTGGTGGTTCCCTACCACCGCAGATGCTGTGGGTCTCCCACTTGCTAAATGTCAGCTTAGTTAGGTGTGTCTGAAGTTCCTGGATATCCTGGTGTTCAGATTCCAGAGTCTGCTGCATTGCTTTCAGCATTGGCATGACCAGGTCTTCACTTTGGCAGGACAGTGGTGATCTGGATCCCTGCGGTCCTGATTGGTTCTGGACTGTATCTGAAAAGAAAGAAATAAAATCCTGGGGCCCCACATGGGGTCCGAATGTATAACCCTGTTGACGGGCACACCCACTCAAAGGTCCAGGACTATTATGTGGGTTAGAATTATTTTGTCAACGTTGGTTTTCAGGGAATTTAGAAACACCTCAGTGTACTTCCTGAGGTGATGTCCTCAAAGGCTCTCCTAAGTAACTCTATTTTCTTATTCAATTTCTGCCCAAGTGCTCTACAAACTGTCAACAAACATTCTACAACAAATCCTTTTACCTTTTTAGTCTTTCTTTTCTTTTGTTCTACCTGCTAATCAAAAACCTGACTCATAAAACCCCAGAGATTTTAGAGATATTTAGAGATAATGTCATTGTGTCTTAGTTGTCCTAAATCTCCTGTGTATTCCTTAATATATTTTCTGGCATAATTTTCCAAAGCCATATTATGGACAATGCCCACAAACTCTATAGCTCTTATATCACTCATCTTAATACTAAATGAGCTTAACATCCAAAAACGAAACATTTAAACTTTATAAAAGTCTATTTGCTAGCTTACTTTCAAACACTATAATTAACCACTATATTCCAAACCTTAAAATCTCTAACTTTTCTTGCAAGATTAATTGCTACTCATAAACAATTGCTATAGTGAAACAGAAAAATACTTCAAGGACTACGGCCAAGAAACAGTCAAAGGAAATAAAATTTCCAGTGTTTCAGAGCAGCCTACCAGACTCATACACAGAATTATAGCTCTTTTTGCTCTCTAGCTCAGTTTAGCTCAGGTGAGTGTTCAAATATCTGGTAACACCTAGAATTCCTGTCGCACACTCCTCAAGTCTGGCTCACCAGTCTGTAGGCTGATTTTCAGTGTTTCACTTATTTGAATGGGGCTATAGCCTCACCAAGTGATCTGATCAGAAGATAATGAGGTTCTTGTCCTGAACCATGCTCCAGAAGACTTTTATAGGGACCCCGGGTACACAACAGGAAGATAGTGAGTCTTCTTAGTTATAGTCAAATTTGTACACTTTTATAAGATTTTATTAAGATATCATGAAATGATAGACAAATGACTGATATAGAGAAAAGGAACAATCAAATGGATAATGGATAATACAATCTTAATTTTAGAGACTCATATGATATATATTTCTACAATATGCTTTGGATTAATATACTCAGACCCTTCCCTGATGACCTGGTTGAGAAAGATGTCTGGTTCCTCAACTCTTGAGTAGAGGGATGGAATAGGCAATGCTTGAGAGCTAAGTGCTATAAGACCAAGACTGACACTACAAAATAATTCTAAGTATAAATGAAGAACAAAGTCTTAACATTAACTAAAAGAAACTTCAAGTAGGAGTAGTTGACGATCGATCACCCCAAGTTGCATGAACTGCCATTTCTTATAACCTGAAAATATGTGTCCTCTTTCTGAGTCCTAACTTGGATGTCACCCCTTCAATTACTGGAGTACTCATATTCTATAGGCTGGCAGGTTTGTGTGTATTAATGACATATCTATATCCTCTCCAGGCGGTACCAGATAGCTGATCTATCTCACCTTTGTTATTTCTGGCCCTTTGTGGGTTCTGTGGTGTACTTGTAAAGTTGCCTTGGGGCATAACTTGTGACAGCCCCCCCTGTTCTGATGTCTCCTCACTTATCTAGTATAAAGGTTATGGCCATATATATCTTATTCATCTATTCATCATCATTTATCTAGGCCAAAGGTCCTGAATATATGTATATTAACTGTGTAGCTTTCAAACATGAGAGGACCTGTAAGGTACCTTGCATTACAGCTAAAATACTTTACTATAAAACTATAACTCTATTATAATTAAATAATTATACTTAAATCTATAAGAAAAGATATATATGCAAGCAAGCAGGCTAGAACATTGTAATGACTACACTCAATGCCTTCTTCGGTGTGATGGAGACAGTTGGCACCTGCGCTACGGCTTTCGCATCCTGCTGAAGTACCTAGAGATAGAAGGTAACAGAAAAGAGAAACCAGAGGAAACACTAAAGGCCAGATCCTCTCCTAGTGTGAATCAACCTGGTTCTGCTGAGTTCAGTGGAGGTTCCTCCATTTACACCAGCTCCAGATGGGGCCAGACATTTACACCCCAGCTATAAGCTTGCAATGGAAACAGGATCCTGTTGCTTTCATTCCATTGAGATTCAAAGGCAGCCAGCAGTCCGACAATGCTGGATTAGCCAGTTAGTTGCTTCTATTTCAGATTCAGATTCTCAGGGCTGGATTCAGATCTCAGCTCCCTCAGAGTCAATCCAGCATTACCCCATAACTGCAAACCCCGAACATGGAGGACCGGAGCCGGATGCCCTACACCAACGCCGTCATCCACGAGTTCCAGAGGTTCTGTGACATCTTCCCCATTGGAGTGGCGCGCAGGGTGACCAGGGACATCCAGTTCCGGGGATACACCATTCCCAAGGTACAGCTCCTGGCGCCTCTAGCTCCCTGTGTAACTCCCACCCCAGCTCCCTGGCTTGCAGGGCAGAGCATTGCCATAGTGGCTGCCTTCTGCAAGTAAGCAGGGTGGTGCAGTGGCAGAGAGATGGCCCAGCGCCCAGGACACCTGGGTTCTGTGCCTGCCTCTGGGAAGTCGTGTGGTCTGGTGGGCAGGGTGTTGGGGCGTGTGAGAGCTGGTGTCTGTTCCCAGCTCTGCTGCAGGACTTTGTGCGAGTCGCTTTCCCTCCCACCCTTTGTCTGGGTCCAATACCTAGCTCTGCCACTGACTCGCCATGTGACCGTGGGCATAGCTCTGTGCCTCAGTTTCCCTCATCTGTCTAATTAACATACATACAGTTCATGAGCCTTCTTTTGTCTATTTCAACTGGAAGCACTTTGGGGGCAGGGTCTGTCTCTCACTCTGTCTGGCCAGCACCTGGCAGGGCGGGATCTGATCTCAGCAGGAGGGTCTTGGGTGCTCCTGTAACATACCTAATAACAATCTATAGATGAGGAGCAATATTCTCTAGTTCAATCTTAAAATACAGCCAGGAGGTATGTGCTGTACAGTGTATGGACTAGAGCTCCATCTGGTGTTACTCAGCATTGGTCCATAAGCGGGGGCTGCATATGTCATGTGTTATTATTTACTGTTTCTATTCCCAGAGAGTTTAGAAGCCCCAGACACGGATCAGGACCCCACTGTGCTCGACACTGCACAAACACAGAACAAAAATAAGCTGCCCCATAGAGCTTAGTGTCTAAGTCAGGGTTCTCAAACATTTTTTACTGGGACCACATCTGAAAAGAGTTTGGGCTGTGATGACCTCCCCCCCAAAAATTGATGACCTGCTGTTTTTTCCCCCTCCCAATACAATGCCACCCATATTTCTGTGGTGCTGCTGAAGGTGGCGTTGCCTTCAGATCACCCAGTCAGCAGTTGCTGCTCTCTGGCCACCCTCTCTGAAGGACTCTGTCTATCAATCATTCATGGAGCTGACAGTCACAGCCAAAGGGCTCACTACCCCTTCATAATAACAACGCCTTGAGGGGTCCTAACCCACAGTTTGAGAACCTCTGGTTTAGTGGTTAGAATGAGGAATCTGGACTCCTGGTTTCTGTTCCTAGCACTGGGGAGAAGCTTTGTGCAGTAGATAAAGCAGAGGGCATTGGGAGACACAAGGCATGAACCTTGGATTCCAGCCTCTCCAGGACACTTGAATTTTGATATTTGTTTGGACTGCAAATTCTTCCCATGGTCATTTCTAGTCCACCACCAAAAGGCTAAAATAATCATGTGGATTATCTGTGTTTAACCACTGCTGTTTAACACTTCTTATCCACCAGGGGACAGAGGTGTTCCCGATGCTGGGATCCGTGCTTTATGACCCCACACAATTCAGCAACCCTGACACCTTCGACCCCAGATGTTTCTTGAATAGCAACAGCCAGTTTAAGAAGAGCAAAGACTTTGTGCCCTTCTCCATAGATACAAATCTGCCCTCAGAGCTCAGCTCAGGAGCAGTGAGATCTAGCCCTGTCCCTGCCGTCCGGCTGCTAGAGCTTGCCCTGCTCAGCTGAATATGGGGTCAGATCCTGAGTTGGTGTAAATCAGTGTCACTCCATTGGAACCAATGGGCCCAGAGCCCCAGCGAGTGCAAGTGACTGGAGTGAGTGTGACTGTTCATAAACACACCAGGGTTAGGTGTGCGCTGAAGCACCTACCTGAATTGGGGCCTTGTATTGTGAGCTTTTTGGGGCAGGAACCATCTCTCCCCCTGGGTTGGTCCAAGACCTAGGACAATGGTGTTCTGATCTCGGGCAGGGCCTACACAAACCTCTGGAGTTTTATCCTTATTATCAGCTCTGTGCCACGGAACAGGGGGTAGCTGGGTTTCTTTTCTCATCTCAGAATGTATTGGCTGGTTCACACTAATGGATATAAGTACCCTAATGGCGCGAAATGGCGTACTTCTGCCCAGGGCACCAAGCGTAATATGGAGTAGAAGCAGACAGGTGACATTCCCTCTGCATTGGTGAGAGACACTGTTACTGGGACACTGTGTCCTGTTCTGGTGTCCACACTTCCATTAGGGTGTCAACAAATCGGAAAAGGCTCAGAGAAGAGCAATGGGCTGAATCTGAGAACTGGAAAACCTGCCCTACAGGAAGAGACTCAAGGAGTCCAATGAAGAGACGACTAAGAGGTGACTTTATCCCAGTCTATAAGAACCTACTGGGGGGAAGTGGTTTCTGATGGCAAAAGGCTCCTTAATCTAGCAAAGACAGAACCAGGTCCAAAGACTGGAAGCTGAAGCTCAATAAATTGAAACTAGAAATGAAGTGGCAATTTTTAAGGTTGAGGATAAATAGCCATAGGAACAGCGTCACAGGGAACGAGGTGTATTGTCCCTCAGTTAGACTCTTCTCATCAAGACTGACTGCCAGTTTAGAAGCAGCCTTTAATGCAGCAAAGACTATTGGCTCAGTAGCAGGAATAATGCAACACCGACAACTGGCTCAGCGGAATGAAATTCGCCAGCATGTGCTATGCTGAGGTCAGACAAAATGACCATAATGATCCCTTCAGGTCTTAGTATCTCCATCCTGAGCAAGTTAATTCTTTGTCCTCCTTTGTCCTTGCAGTCCATCCCCAGTCAGTATCATTAAACAGAGCAGGGGGAATTTTCTCCCCTGTTATTTGCCCAGCTGCCATGCTCAGAGCTTTAGCGAAGTCAGCACTTGTCTGTAGCACAAATACCTACCTCATTTGCCTCTTCCAGCAGAAGAATGTAATTCAGTTCTTCAGATGAGCTGAGCCCAATTTCCCCAACAATCACCAATGTTAGAGTGCCAGTTCCTGACTGGGACTAAGTTTGGACAAGGGGTGAGACACCCTTCCAGATTCTCAGTTGCGTCTTGAGTCCTGCTCTGACCATAACATTACACTTCCTTTGTCTTCTCTCCTAGGGAAAAGTTATTGTTTTGGGGAGCTGATGGCATGCATGGAACTCTTCCTCTTTCTCACCAGCATCCTGAAGAACTTCAGCTTCTAATCTCTCATTGACACCAAAGACATAGACATCTCCCCGAAGCTGATTGGGTTTGCCACCATTCCCTGGAGCTACAAGATCTGCCTTGCCACGCGCTAGCAACCCTTTGGAAAAAAACGAGACTTCTCGGAACAACCTTGGGGAGGGAGAAACATAAAAGAACCAGCCCTTTATTGGGCGGAGAGCTGGGTCTATCCAAAAAGGAGCCAAGAGGGAGCATTGCCTGTGGGAATCTGGCTGTGTGAATTTGCCACATAGGGCTAGATGAGAATTTGGATTTCCCTGCTGCAAAAGAGAATCAGAGCTCCCCTGACACCTTTACATTGCCACCACAGTCCTTGACCCTGGATGTTCCAGAAAACTATTTACTGACAGGACAGTCTCTTTTTAGTTTTGCTAAAGTTTTGCTATGAGCCAGAGCACCATAGCGCTTTGCAATCACAGTGAATAACTGCTTGCTGATAGTATTAAGAAACTTTCATAGTAACTTTTATTACAATGCCCTGCTTTTTTGACTGATTAAGCAATGTATGAACTGTGACAGACAGGGAGACACTAGCCAGGAAAGCGATAAATAAGGAGCAAATGCCTTACTGTTCCTTCCTTTGATGAATGACGCTGAAACTTTGTGCCTTTTCACTAAGCTGGTCACTGGAGGTTTTCAAGAACAGGTTGGACAAACAGCTGTCAGGACAGGTCTAGGTTCACTTGCTTCCATCTCAGTGCAGGGGCTAGGCTAGATGATCTCTGGCGGTTCCTTCCAGTCTTACATTCCCATGCTTCTAGGTGGGTGTGACTGTATGTGGTAGGGCAGGGCTGGTTGGACTGGAAGGTTCTGAAGAGGGCTGAAAATAGACAGTTTGTGTCAGGGGCAGGTATCGGGTCAGGGCTTGTCTTGGATGAATTTGAGGGTCTCATAGACTACGCTAGCGTGTGGGGATGCTACAACTGTTAGCCAAGATGGTCTGGGACGCAACTCCATGTTCCAGGAGCCCCTGAAACTTCAGCTGTCAAAGGCTGGTACTGGACAATCACTTGAAATTGCCCTGTTCTGTTCATGCCCTCTGAAGCAGCAGGCACTAGCCACTGTCGGAAGACAGGATCCTGAGCTAGATGGCCCATTGGTCTGACCCAGTCTGGCTGTTCTTATGATGGACAAAGCTCGGTCAAGTGGAAGAGGTGGAAGACTTAGGCTGGGTCTACACAGTGGCAGCAAATTCGCCACCATCACATCGATTGCTCTGGATTAACTGAGCGGTCTGTATAGATGTGCTCAGTCGATCCAGGAAGCAACACAGGAAAACCACCCCGGTAAGTGGCTTAGCGCTGAGTCCAAGGGAGCGCTGTTCCCTTCGACGCAGCTCAGTATGGATGCCACGCGGAGGAGAGGCTGCAAAGTCAATGGGAGATACGCAAGTGATTTATATCACTTGCGTATCTCCCGTCAACTGCCGCCGAATCACAAAGATAAGTGTAAACTGAGTCTAAGAATGAACAAAGAGACAGAGCCACATTTCTGCCTACAAAGAACAAATGTGATTGTCCACTGACTGGCCTCTTGAGTGGTCACTTTCACCAGTGCAAAGGGGAATGCAACACACTACATAAGAGTCAAACTTTGTGCTCGCTTGGTCTCAGGTGTATGCATTGACTAGAGCTGAATGAAAACTGAAAAATTGGTTAGTTTCAATCTGAAACTGAATTGTTTTTACCAGAATGAAAAAGAAAAGGGGTGTGGGTTGGATCCAGAAAGCACCCATAATGAAAAAAAAACAAAATTAAATGAAATTGGAGGACAAATGGGTGGTTTCATTTACTTTTTCAAGGTGATCTTTGATCGAAAATGAAAGTTTTCCAGTTTTTCACTCTGCTTTCAGGTGGCTTTAATCCTTTTGGTTTGTTGGCTTCCTTTAAATAAATATACTCAATTTCCAAACAAAATGAAAGCCAAAATGTTTAGTTTTGAAAGGATTAACAACAGTTTTGAGGGGAAAAAATCTTTTTTTTTTTTTCAGACCAAGCTGTTTGCTGAATTTGACCCAAATTCATGGACGGTTTTGGTGCCTCCAAGTCTGTATTTTTTGGCAAATTCACTATTCACTGAGTAAATTTCACCCATCTCCAGAGACCCAGGCCCAAAGTAGGGGAAAATCAACACCAGAGGGTGTCATGTGGATCCATCAATGGAATTTTTTTAACACAGCTCATTCACAAGCAGAGGACACATGGTGAACTCGTGCATCAGACACTTCCACTGGCACTTCAGCAAAAGGTTGAGAGGTTGAGTGTCCATGTCCGTTCATAGAACTGACTTCGAAGAAGATGTCATTCTCTGCCCACATGTTGGCAGCAGATGACACCAGCCTTTGGCCAGCAGGGATTAAACAGTCAGTTCGATCAATTTGATCAGTGAAGAGCCAGAAAATCATGAGGCTTCATGATGCAGAAATCGTGGACTTTACACATGACATAGGCCAGGGGTTTTTCAACCTTTTTTTTCATTTGCAGACCCCTAAAAAATGTCAAGTGGAGATGCAGATCCCTTTGGACATCTCAGACATAGACCATGGATCACAGGTTGAAAACAACTGACATAGGGCAAAAGATCAGCTGGTGCTGCTGCTGTATAGCAACAAAACTCACTGAAGTCCATGGCCTTATTCACAGTGACCACATTCCTGCGACTGGGGGAGGAACAGGGTGTTAAAGTGGCTTTAAGCTCCCTTTGTGGCTTTTTGCATTAGTTAGAGCAACCTCAGAGCTATCCTAATTCATTTCTTGCCCCCTATGGGTCCCAGGGAGCAGAAAATAGCCACAACACTGTGTGCTGTTGCCATGTCATTGATTTCACCCTATGCCAAGGGCTGGGAGCGGTGCCCTTACAATAGCGTCTCCCTGACCAAAGTGACCCCTGCATGAATGGGGAATTCTCAGGTTCTGTTTCCTCCACTTTAAGCCCCCTTTACACTGGCACAGAGGGACCCCAGGGTGACTGAGAATCAAACCCACTGGCTTAGACTGTGACCTGAGTTACCATGTAGGAGCAATTCCAGCCCAGGAGAAAAGAGAATCCTTTGTCTGGTTAGACTGGGAGCTTTCAGGAGCAGAGATTCTCTCTCACTCTGGGTCTGGGCAGTGCCTGGAACAACAAGGCCCTCATCTCAGTCAAGATCTGAGCATCTCCCAGCATGACGAGGCACTGATCTGTGTTGGGATCTGGGCAGCTCCCAGCCCGATCAGACCTCTAGGATTTAGAATAATAAGCCCAATAAATGAGAACATTAAATAAACCTATGTGAGACTTTTTGACCTCAAGGTCAAGCTCCGTGGTGATAATATTTTTGGTGGGACCTGGGACACTCTCCTGGATGTACCCAGGGCTGGGAGGTACCTTGCTACCATCTTCTCTTCCCTTCCCTGTGCCTGCTGGGATGTGACTTTCCCCTTCTCCCCACCCCCCACAATTCAGACTGGTGTGTAGCTGTTCACCCCAATTCTTCACTCCTGGGCCCCAACTCACCCCATCTTGCTGCTGTGAACCACCCACTCCTGGGTCAGTCCTCACCCAGCCTCCTGCATGTGATTTGTCCCTTGCCTAGTGAAGGAGTGTTCTGGCCAGCCACTCATGGGATCATTCCCCAGCAAACACCCCCAGTATCAGATGCAACCCTGGGAAGTGCCTTCTTGCAGGGTTCATTCAGTGCTGCCCACTGCACCCTGCAAGCTCATTTAGATTTGTCCGTCAATTAAGCAAAGAAATTGCTATGCACCAGCTCTGTCACGCTAAGTAAAGTTTCTGCACACACTCAATCCACCTGTGCCATTTTAGATAAAACAAAACAAATAAGTGTATTGATTACAGTAACATTTTAAGTGACTCTAAGTCAGATTATTAATAAATCAAGGAGTTAATCACAATTAACTAAAAGATAATTCACATCTTAACCTAAGATTACTGTGTCAGTCTGTGTTCAGTTTACCACACAGGAGGGGTGCGATTCCGCTTGCAACGAGGCCCCCCCTCCCTGTGGAAAGATTCTCAGTCTTTGGTGTTGCATAGGAGATTTTTCGCCTTCCTCTGCAGCATGGGGCATGGGTTTTTCGCCTTCCTCTGCAGCATGGGGCATGGGTCGCTTGCTGGTGGATTCCCTGCAGCTTGAGGTCTTCAAATCTCATTTTTGAGGATTTCAATAACTCAGTCATGGGTTTGGGGTTGTTATAAATGTGTATGGGTAGGGTTTTGTGGCCTGCCTTGTGCGGGAGGTCAGACTAGATGATCATATTGGTCCCTTCTGACCTATGAGTCTATGAGTCTATGAGTCTATGAGATGGATTCCAGGGGAGTCGAGAGAAAAAGACACCTCAGCTCTTAACAAGTTTCCCCAGCACTCACTGGGCTCAGATGATCGACTCTGTCCAGCTCTGGGCATGATTTCTTCCACTTGAGCCAAAGGGCTCACAGGTGTTTAGGCCAGTCCACTGTTCGTGTATGCATGCCTCTGCGGGGCATGGAAACACAGCTTTGTGTTCCTCTGCATCTATTCAAGCCATGTGAGACATACATGTAGGGATATGACGCAGCAGAGTTTCATATCTGTACAGACGTGTGACACTGCAGGAAACACGCTACCATCACAGTAATGTCCAGTGTGCTCTAAGCATTCCAAAAAGACCTTACATGGCATACTTTGCATTGGACAATACAAGTTTTGCTGTAAGGGAGAACATGAATGATACACAAATTGCACCATAAGGGTGTCCGTGGGGTGCAGACTAGGTCTGAATAGAGGTTGGGAGTGGCTAGCCAACCACAAAAATTAATGTTCCCTCTTTTGACATTCACGCCTTCTCCTCAACTGTTGTGAACGGCCTCAGCCACCCAGATTGTATTAACCTCGTTAACACGCACTCTCTTCACTGGAATGTAATGCGTCCATCGTTACGTGTCTAGATACCTACCAAACTGAAATTTCCACTTCATGCATCCGATGACACGGGTTTCTGCCCACAAAAGCTTATGCCCAAATAAATTTGCTAGTCTTTAAGGTGCCACAAAACTCTTGCTATTCTGCCAACCATACCTGGGCCGAAGTTAAACCGGCAGCACGGAACTGCTTCAAAATGAACGTCTCATCCTCATAGTCAAACCGGTTCCCGAAAACAATGGAGCAGATGACGTTGGAGACGGCCCGGCTCAGGTTAAAGATGGGGTCAAAGGGTGCCCCTAGTGGAGAGGAAAGAAAGAGCAAAATGCTCTTGGCTTATTGCAGGGGACAGAGAGATACAAACTGCCCAGACCTTTGGTTTTCCGAAGCTCTTCCAGAAGACACTGCACCTGCTTCTGGATCCGCTCCTCGATGGATCTCTTCCCCATTCCAAAGTTCCTCAGGGTGGTAAGGGAGAATCGATGCAGTTGTTTCCACTGGTCTCTGTTGGCAAACACAACCCCTGGCAAGCAAACAATGGAGAAGCTTAGCGCTTTTCTGGAGCTAGATGGAAAATCAGGCTGTTCACAAACACACATGCACACACAAAGAGAATCTGGCCATTCACTCATGCACTCACAGACAATCAGGCTATTCACACCTGCGCACACACTCAAAGAAAATCAGGCTGTTCACACACTCACACACATTTTTGCTTTCATCAGAAATTTTGAATTTTTGGCAGAAAACCGAAATCTGAACTGCTTCGATTCTTTACACCACCTGGTGCCTCATGGGAAAAGTAGTGCAGTTACGGGGCATGGCCCATGAGTGCATGAGACTCCAGAACGACATCTCCCAGGATGAATCTGGGTTTCGGTGCGGGGCAGGTGGCCTCTCATGGCAGTTGCATAGCTGTGGTGCATCATGGGAGATGTAGTCCAGCTCGGAAGCCTGTCCTGTGGAGGAGAACGGGAGCACGAAGCACCTGAACTAGGACTCCTGTGAAGCGCCACAGCAGCCTTTCAGGGATCGGGATATTTTATTTTTTCAGGTATTTAGGGGTCGGACAAGAAAACCAAAATATTTCTGCAGAAAACAGACACTTTTCACAAAATGTTTTGTTTCATAAAGAACCCAATTGGCCTTTGAAGAACAATTTCAACCGGGAAGTTTTGACCAGACCCATACTTTTCATTGGCTTACAGTCATGAACTGCTAATGAGATCTTCACACAACATATAGTCCACCTGTGGAACTCACTGCCAGGGGATGTTGTGAAGGCCAAAAGTATAACGGGGTTCAACAAAGAATGAGAGAAGATCATAGAGGAGAAGATCCATCAATGGCTATAAGTCAAGATGGTCAGGGATGCAACCCCATCCTCTGGGTGTCCCTAAACTTCTGACTGGCAGAAGCTGGGCCTGGACGATGGAGTGGATCACTCAGTATTTGCCCTGTTCTGTTCATTTCCTTAACTTACAAAGGGGGGCAGATTCACCATCACAGGAGAGGCTTAAATTAAAATGGGCCAGATTTTTTTCTACAAGATCTGCTCTAGTGCAAGGAGGAAGTAATTCGGGGAAGGTCTCTGGCTTGTGTTGTGCAGGAGGTAAGTCTAAATCATCCCAATGGGCACTTCTGGCCTTGGACTTTATGAATTGACACCCCAGCAGAGAGCCCAGCATCTGTCGCAGCCGAGAAGTGCTGCACAGTTTCTATTTAGATTGTAAATCCTTTCAGCCTGAATGGTGTTTATACAGCGCCTAGCGCCATTGTTGGAGCACTGCAATGAACAGACAGATCAAATGCCTTGCCCCAGTCAAGCAGTTGAGGTGGGAACAGAGCCCAGGTTCCTTGGAGCCCACACAGGGGCACCAGCCCACCACACCTCACTGCTGCCTTCGCTCTTGTGTCTGTGCAGCAGTACATAGGACTCCGTCGCAGATGCCACGCGGGGGACTGAGGAGGAGAGCGCTCACCGTGCCCATTGAAATCCTTCGAGAACGCTGGGATCTCCCTGCGCCCACTAAACTGCTCGGCTCAGTCCACCAGGGCCTCCTCATCTGCGGAGAGGGGGGGCCGAGACAAAGAGTTGCACTTCTGAGCACTCATCAGCGGAAGAGGGAGGGGCCCTGGCCATGCCCACTCCATCGCCTGCCCCGCTGGACCAGAGAATGGGATGATAGCTGAACCTTCATACGCTAGAGCTACACAGGCCCCCACACCCATCTCTCCCACTACGCACCCCTCTCGCCATCCCTCCTAGCAGCACCCCTCTAGCCGTCCATCTCTTCCTCCATCCATCCATCCTATTACCATCTGTATCCAATGCCAATGGACTACGGCCGATTGACACCCCCTGGGGGTCCGATCCCAGTGACTCAGAGGAGCAGGGTCGGGTTGCCCCAGCTGCGGACCAGAATTCGCCTTCTCAAGGGATTTGATAACATCCTTTCTATCCAGCTGCAGGAAGTTCCCCAGCAGGGGCAGAGGGATGGGGCCCAGCGGCAGCTGCCCTCTCTGGCACCGCCTCTTCCACACCATCGTGAGAACCATGCAGCTGAGGCAGAGGAGGAGGAGGAAGGACACCGACACCGGCAATGCCAGCTCCATTTTAGACGATCTGGCGGGCGGCGCCGGAGGCTCGAGCGCTGACCCAGGCAGGACGGCTGGTTTATAAGGTGGCGTGGGCTGTTGCGCAATTGTTTCTGGTGCACTCGGGTGACTCGTTAATTGGCTTTAGGTATGAATTGCTGCCACTGCAGTGAAATTCCCCGCATGGCGCTGGCCCCAGCCAACCCCATCCCCACATGCTCTTTCCAGGGAAAAGTTGACTGCACCCCTCTCCACCCTCAGCCTCTCAGGGAATGTCTACCCTGCAAAAACACGCAGGGCAGCGAGTTGCAGAGCTGGGTCGACTGACTCAGGCTCCTGGGCTAAAAATAGCCACGTAGACCTGGTCGCTTGGGCTGGAGGTTGGCGCCTGAGACCGGCCCCCCAAGACTCCCTGCACCGAGGCTTTCTTTTGCAGTGTAGATGTGCCCTGTGGGATCCAACCTCACCCCATCCTGCCCAGGGTGCTCCTGTATGGTTAGACCTGGCCCTCTAACCCCAGCACTCTGGAGCTCGAGCCTGGTTCAGTTATCCCTGCACTAGGGAGGTGGAGGAAGCTGGAGCTTTAAATTGCCTTTGTGTTTCTAATCACCTGGGCCATGGAGGAAGCTAGAGCAGCCTCAGGGCTGCTCTAACTCATGCCCTGCCCTCTCTAGGTCCTGGGGGCAAAGAATAGTCATTGCACAGTGTGGTCTAGCCACACACCCCCTAACCTCCCCACACACACACACACTGGAAGCAGGATCCTTACGCAAGCTCTACACCATCTGGGGCCATGCCTGCAAAGGGGAGTGGATTCCCCAGTCATCCTGACTTAGGGGGTCCGAAGTCAGGCTGATACCTGGAGCCTCTGTCCCTCTCTGCCCAGAGACCTGATGCACACTTGTATTACTGCCATGCTCCAAGCTCTGGTCTCTTCCCATGTTTCCTGCACATCCCGTGATTCTCTTCTCTTCCCTTGGGTTGGCTTCAGTCATCCCCTTCCAGAGCTTTGCCCTCCTCCCTCTAGCTTCTAAGCGGTGCTAAGATCCAGCTGATTATCTTACTAATTCTCTCGTTTATATCATCCACGCCAAAACCCACAGTCCAATACGCCTTATCTGTAGGTTTGGCAGAATTTGATTTTTTTTATATATAATTATGGCAGATAATTAAAGACGTGTGGGTTGGATGAATGGACTATAAGGTGGATAGAAAGCTGGCTAGATCATCGGGCTTAATGCGTAATCTTCAAGAGTTCAATGTCTAGTTGGCAGCCGGTAACAAACAGAGTGTCCCAGTGGTCATGGGGACGATTTTGTTCAACATCTTCATGAATGATCTGGAGGATGGGGTAGATTACACCCTCAGCAAATTTGGAGATGACACTAAGCTGGAGGGAGTGGTAGATACGGTGGAGGGTAGGGATAGGATACAGAGTGACCTGGACAAATTAGAGGATTGGGCCAAAAGAAATCTGATGAAATTCAAAAAGGACAAGTGCAGAGTCTGCATTTAGAATGGAATACTCCCATGCACTACTACAGACTGGGGGCCAACGGGCTAGGCAGCAGTTCTGCAGAAAAGGACCTGGGGATGACAGTGGACAAGAAGCTGGATATGAGTCAGCAGTGTGCACTGGTTGCCAAGAAAGCTAACGACACATTGGGCTGCATTAGTAGGAGCACTGCCAGAAGTTTGAGGGAAGTGATTGTTCCTCTCTATTCAATACTGGTGAGGCTGCATTTGGAGTATTGCGTCCAGTTTTGGGGCCCCCACTACAGGAAGTATGTGGACAAGTTGGAGACAGTCCAGCAGAGGACAAGGAGAATGACTAGGGAGCTGGAGCATGTTAGTTATGAGAAGATGCTGCAGGAACTGGGCTTGTTTAGAAGAGAAGAGTGAGGGGGATTTGATAGCGGCCTTTAGCTACCTGAAGGGGGTTCCAGGGAGAGTGGAGCTAGGCTTTTCTAGTGGTGGTAGGTGACAGAACCTAGGAGCAATGGTCTCAGGTTGCAGGGGGGGATGTCTAGGTTGGATACCAGGGAAAATATTTTCACTAGGAGGGTGGTGAAGCACTGGAATGGGTTACCTAGGGAGATAGTGAAATCTCCATCCATAGAAGTCTTTAGGGCCTGGCTTGACGAAACTCTGGCTTGGATGATTTCGTTGGGATTGATGCTACTTTGAGCAGAGGATGGACTAACCACCTCCTGAGGTCCCTCCCAACCCCCATCTTCTATGGTAATACTGATGTTTATTTTTACGCAATTTTTATTTACATTTTCACAGTTGCTCAAAATTATGGGTTTTAAGCATTTTTCCTTATTGAAGCCATTTAAATATTCACAGTTGTTGGCTAGAACGTTGCTCATTGCTGGTGCTGTAAAAATTAAATTCAGCTTTCTAGGTCTTTTCTTTTCTGAAGCAGTCAAAATCCAGAGAACCCTAAGGAAGGAAGGTGATACAAGTCAGCAGTTTGCTTAACTAGGGTTTGTTTTCTACCCTGTGTTTCATCCAGGGGATCCTCTCAGCTTTGCAGGGAGCTTTCAACAAGGGGCGTGTCCTAGCGCAGGAGCAGCCTGAGTTCCTAGGGGTGAGGTATATGTCCCAGTCCACTTTCCATGGGGCTGGGCTCAAGGAAGCCAAGGTTGTTGAGAAGCTCCAAGGTGTAGTGTTGCAGAATGGTGGTGAGGAAGAGGAAGACCTCCATGCGTGCCAGGCTCACTCCGAGGCACACCCGCTTGCCTGGGGAGGAGACAGTAGGGGTTAGAGGGAAACAATGGCCAGGAAATCCAAGGAGTACATAATGGCAGACACAGTGTGGAATGGCCAGAGCCCCAGGTTCCATCCCCAGCTCTGAGAGGGAACAAGGCACAGTCGGAGCAGGGAGACAGGACTATTGGGCACCAGCACCATGATCTAAGCACTAAACCCCTGGGGAGATAGGCCAGGAGGGTCGGGAATGCATTGTACCACTGCAGAAGATCAGCAAGGCACAAAAAAAAGCTGGGGATTGGCTTGTCACGGGCTAGAGACTGGCTTTTCCCAGCACTCCGTGTGACCAGGAAAACACCCAGAGCACCTCAGCCTGCCTAGTGACCCAAAAGGAGGTGTCACATGTTCAGGTCCAGGACAAAGATAATCTGTCTATTCATCCAGCCATCGACCCCAGACGCACCCCTCTATTTATCTCTCCTTCCATCCATCCATTCCTATACACACCCTCTATCTATCCAGTCATCCCTCCATCCCCAGACACACCCTCTATCTATCCTTCCATCCATCCCCAGATATACCCCTCTACCCATCTGACCCCAGACACATCTATCTATCTAATCCCAAACACGCCCCACTATTTATCTCTCCATCCATCCATCCATTCCTATACACCCTCTCTATCTATCCATTTATCCATTCCCAGACTAACCTCTCTATTTGTCCATCCATCCATGCCCAGACACATCTGTCTATCTGTCCATCCATCTAGCCATGCCCAGACACCCCTCTCATGCTTTCTCTAGCCATCACAAGGGGTGACTTTCACATGGGGCTGCTCCGGCACCAGGCAGCATCCCCACCTGGCCCCAGGGGGAGCTGAGCATGCAGAAGTTCTGGTTGATGAGATCTAATAGGGTGAGGAAGACCTCGTCCTTGTAGTCGAAGTGGGGGCCAAAGACGATGGAGCAGACGATGTTGCAGACGATGGAGCTCAGGAGGAAGGTTTCATCACAGGGCAAGCCTGGTGAAAGGGCGAGAGCTCCAAAACTCAGTCGCTGTCAGGTGAGTCCTGCAGCAAATGGTGCTAGGCCTTTCAGCACCATGGAGAGGGCAGGGGCAATAGACTAGATTAGGTGGATCAGAGCAAGGCGCATCTAGCCCAGAAACACTCATACACTCCAGCAGCCTTCGCCAGGCGCTTTAGAGCAGCGCTATCCAGACTGTGGCTCACCAGTTACGAGTGGCTCTTTCCTGTGTCCCTTGCGGCTCTGGGTGATTTCATTATTAACCCTTCCACGTGAGGAATCCAACAGGATGCTTTTACTGTGTTATTAGCCAATTACATTATTAACTTGCATTAAATTGTTACCTTATTTTCTTTGAGAATAATCTAGCTAGATATATCAATAAAATATTTCCTGTCTCCTCCTGTTTAAATCTGATTAGCTGGGACTATAGTAAATGAAACAAGGAATTCACAGGGCGGTGGCTCTTTCGAGTAATGTTGATTACTACTTTGGCTCCCAAAGCACTGAGGTCTGAGTATCCCTGTGTTGGAGGAAGGCGGACGAGGCAGCCCTGCTGGGCAATTCTGGAATAATCTGCAGAGGTTTCTCCTTCAACCCCATTGGTTACTAGCAGTTGGCCTATGCTCCAAAGCGTAATAATTATTATTAGGTATATTACAGTAGCATCTAGCAGCCCCAGGCCAGACTGAGGATCCGTCATGCCAGGCACTGCACAGAGTCTGACCAAGATCAGGGCCCCGTCGTGCAGAGCGCTGCACAGAATGTGACCAAGTTTGGGAGTCCCAGCACTTCAGGCGCTTCACGGACACACCGGGAAAGATAGTTGCTGCCCCCTTGTCTGAACAGACCAAGGAAGGGTTCTCATCTACCTTGTGCAGGGCAGGGATATGAGGCTAAGAGAGATGCACAGAGCAGGAACTTGTGGCAGAGGCAGGACTCGACCGTGGAGTTCTGACTCCCAGCCCGGAGGTGTTAACACAAGCTTGTCCGCTCCCCCTGGCTGTCCAGCTGCAGGATGATCTCTATGAAGGGAAGGGGCGTGGGACCTGGGGGGAGCTTCCTCCTCACCAGATACTTTCTCCAAGAAGCAATGACTATGAGGCAGGAGATGCAG
This sequence comes from Mesoclemmys tuberculata, assembly GCA_007922155.1. Classification (NCBI taxonomy): domain Eukaryota; kingdom Metazoa; phylum Chordata; order Testudines; family Chelidae; genus Mesoclemmys; species Mesoclemmys tuberculata. Next base: position 177,586 of record ML676949.1, read on the forward strand.
ACCCCTAGGAGGGCAGAGAGGACTGCAGCAGCTCCATGGTGGACTGCTCCGGCCCATTTAGGTGCCCGACCTACTCAGTGTCAGGGCGGGTAATAATTCAGTGTTGTGCCACTCACCTAGACCATTTTGGTTAGGGTTTTGCCAGCTAGATCCCTTTTATATTCCTGCCTCTGCTGGAGCACGTGTCCACTGATTCTCCTGCCAGCGTCGGCTCTTTGCCAACTCGTCCCCTTACACTGATTCAGTATGGAAACAACATTCAAGAATTAGAGCATTATTCATTCAATGAGTATTATTACACAGTAGTTCCTGGAGAACCCAGCTAAAACTGAGGTGTCATTGTGTTGGGCACTGTATATTGTGACCCTCAGCCAATCCAGGGTCTCACTGACTTCCCATTGGCCCCCTAACTTTCTTTTGACTTTCCATTAACTGCTTGTTAGCCCCATTGTCTTCCTTTTGACTCCCCACTGTCTTCCCATTGACTTCACTGATTTATGACTCAGTCACATAACAGCTGAGCAAAAATTGACTCTGGCCTTCAAGATTTGGCCCCTATTCAATTATCTCCCAGGCAATGGGAGAATCTCCACTCTAAGCCCCTCCAGCTTAGTGCAGCAGATTTGGGGCTGCTATAAAATGATTTATTAACCCTCTCTCTTGGCCTGGTTATTAGGTTGTTCACTGAATGCATGTATTGGGTTAACTCAGTACAGGACTGTCTGGGAAAACAGGCAGCAAGGAAAAGAACAGCTCAAGGGATACAAAACTTGAGAACTGTTAAAGGACAATGCCAGAACCATTAGCAGGGTTGATTTTGACTTGATCTGCTGTTGAGCCTACAGCACTGATTTTGATGAAGCCCATGAACTAGAGCAGGGATGAAAAGAGGCCTTCTTTCAAGGACCAGACTGAGACACACTACACCCCCTGTGGGGTATCAGAAGAAGTTCGACCTACTCAGGTTATCCTCTGGGGATGGGAGTGATTTAGGGAAGATAGACGTGTGTGTCGACTGTTGGGTCTAAAATTCTTTTGCTCTGAAACGTTTGGGCCCGCTGCTAAAGCAAACAAGACTTTGGTTTTATGCAGAGTTGTGCAAATAATGGATTTTTTTCAGGTTGCTCCCGGGTCAGAAAAATTGAAAAAAAAAAAAAAACCCTTCGTTTCAGGTCAATGTGAAAACAATTTCTGGCAAATTGAGAAGTCAAAAAAAAAATTAATTTGGGGGCAAAGTAAAGGTTTTGTTCAGCCTGAAACAAACATTTTGTTTGGCGTCTGAGCTTTCTTTTTGCCTTTTTAACATTTTTAAAAATAAAATTGGGTGGCTTCTTGATGTCGCTTCGGGCAAGGCATGTTTAATCGTTAATGAAAGGCAAAGGAGTTTGTCTGGAATAAGAATTACCCTCTCTGCCCCACCCCGCCTCCCGATATGGTTTATCAGTGATCTCATGACACAAAGCAAATGAACACATCGGTTGTGGTGAGGCTTGATGGTCTTGGGATTAAAACATTGGGTAAGGAGCCAGTGGATCTGCCTTCAGTTATCATCTCTGCCACAGCCTCCATGTGTGACCTTGAATCTCTGTTTTCTTATTATTATTTTAAAAATTTACAGTAGCACCTAACGACTCCAAGCAAGTTCAAGACCCCATTTATCTATAGCCAGCTTCCACCCTAAAGAGATTTCATTCTAAACAGAGAGATGAGGGATCCTATGATCTCCATTATATGGATGGGGATACTGAGGCACCAGAGCAAGTGAGTGACACACCAAAGGAGTTGGTGGTAGAACCTACATTGCTTGACCACCAAATTAGTGCTTTAAACTGCAAGCCAACACTATTTTCCAGAAAGAGAAGGGGGATAACAAGTTCCTAGCACATGAAGAGTTTGTGAAGTTCGCCCCATAGATGTTGGCCAGGTGATCGGCTACTCCAGTGATGGGGGAACCTGGACAAGTTGTGGCATCTCTGTCACTGGAGTTTTTAAGAAGAGGTTGGACAAACACCTATCAGGGATGGGCTAGGTAAACTGAATCCTAGTACGCAAGGTTGGGGGGAGATGGACTTCTCTTGAAATCCCTTCCAGCCCTAGATTTCTATGAATCTTAGGTAGAAAATACCCATCACAGTGTCTCATCCCAGCAGGATAGACTGGACAGTTGGTCTTCCCAAAGCGAATAACCGACTCGTGTGGCAGAAGTCCTTTCTAGGGAATAACGTCCCAGCCTATGGAGACCCACCAGTAACGTCGTAAATCACGTTGAGAGGCCTTACCTAGCATCTGGTCCAGAGACGAGACAGATGAGTCCACCATGGAGCGGACACAGCAGCTGTTCCTTCAGCTCCCCCAGTGGAGGCTTGCGAGCAAGGTCATGAGTTCAAGCCCCCGAGGAAGAGCCATCCCATGTGGTCACTGAGCATGGCTGGATGGTGCAAGGTGCACCAGGAGGACATTCCAAAGTTCACCATCCAGCAGAGTTGCAATTATTTACCCAGAGAAGTGATGCAAAGAGGGACATTATCAGCAAGGCCCCTGGGGGGGGAGAGGGTGTTATATAGACATGGCCGTGCCAGGTTCACCCAGGAGCTCATGTGAAGAGCGGTGGAGACAGGAGACAGTCTCCAGGATGGATTTCAGTGGGACCCTCGGCATCCTCCTGGCAATATGCGTTGTGTGCTTGTTACTCCTCTCCACCCGGAAGAAGAAAAACTGGAGCAACCTGCCGCCGGGGCCCACCCCCCTCCCGATCGTTGGCAACATGCTGCAGGTGGAGGTGAGGGAGCTGATTAAGTTTCTGAGGAAGGTGAGTCACTCCCCAGCCTCAGTTGGGTCCTTCGTATTATTAGCGTGGGCAGGACAGTTTTCCTCTGAAAAGTGGCTTTTTGTAGAATCGTAGAAATGGGAGGCTGTACACGCCCTTAGGCCAAAGTTGAGGCCCAGCCCCACTCTGGTGTTTGGGGGCCCAATGCCCATGGATTCCAGAAACACAGAAAAACCTTTGTCACTTGGGAACTTTTTCTCTAAAATGGAATTTGGTTAGCGAAGCTGCTGCAATTATTAATATCACAGGTGAAGCCAGGTGTCTAAGCTGTGAGACCATTCCCCCCTGCTCCATCCACTGGACTCCACTCCTCTCCCAGAGCAGGGAACAGAACCCAGGAGTCCTGGCTCCCAGCCCTCCCAGGTCTAACCACTAGCCCCCACTCCTTTCCCGGAGATGGGAACAGAACCCAGGAGTCCTGGTCCCAAGCCCCTTGCTCTCACCCAGCTATATCAGTGCACAGACTAAATGCCAGAGACAGGCCATGCCCCCAACAAGTTCACAGTCTAAACAGGCAAAGGGTGGTAGGAGAAACATATGGGGGCAGTGTCATGTCTAAGGTCAGACAGGGGGCAAGTGGCAGAGCTGTTCTGATTCCCAGCTGCGTGCCCCAACCACTGAGCCTTGCAGCAAGCGGTTACCAGCCGCTTTCCTTTCTTCCTTCCTTCCAGCTCAGCAAAACGTACGGCCCGATCTACACCTTTCACCTGGGCTCCCGGCCCTGCGTGGTGCTGTCTGGGTACCAGGTGCTGAAGGAAGCCCTGATCGATAAGGCTGAGGAGTTCAGTGGCAGAGGAGACTTCCCTGCCGTGCAGATGTGGAGTAATGGAAATGGTAAGGCTGGGACGGACGGACGGACACACACACATGTGACTCATTCTCCGTACACCCTGGTTATGTTACAGGATCTAGAATCTTTCCACAGGTGGCCGTGAAGCCTTGGGGCAGAGATCCTGGTCAATTCCAGTAATTTTCCCTTCCTAGGACAGTCCAGGCTCTTTAGTGGTAAGAGCGGGGGAGGCTGGTGTCAGGACACCTCGGATCTGCACCGAGGTCACAGCAATGTCTGGTGTCCAGTGTGTGGCGGGTAAAGACAGCCAGACTAGGTCAGACCAACAGCCATCTAGCCCAGTAGCCTGTCTTTGACAGCGGCTGGTACCAGAAGCAATGAACAAAACAGGGCAATTTCTGGGGAACCCATTCCCCGTGGTCCAGCCCAGCTTCTGGCTGCTGGACCCTGACAGACACCCAGAGCCAGGGTTGCCTCCCTGACCATCTTGGCTAATAGCCATCGATGGACCTGTCCTCCGTGAACTGACCTCATTCCTTTGTGAACCCAGTTAGATATTGGTCCGTCACAGCATCCTCTGGCAGCGAGTCCCACTGGTTGACTGTGCATTGGGTGAAGAAATACTTCCATGTGTTTGTTTTAAACCCACTGGTTATTAACTGTTTTGCTAGGTGACCCCCAGGTTCATGTTATGTGAAGGGTTAAATAACACTTCCCTATTCACTTCCTCCACCCCATTCCTGATTGTACAGACCTGTCCTAGCCCCCCCTTTTCTAAGCTAAACAGTCACTGTCTTTTTAATCTCTCTTCATACGGAAACTGTTCCATTCCCAGAATCATTTTTGTGGCCCTTCTCTGCACCTTTTCCAAATCGAATGTATCATTTCTGAGAAGGGTGGCCAGATCTGCACGCAGTACTCAAGATGTGGGCGTACAGTGGATTCATACAGTGGCACTGTGATATTTTCTGTCCCTTTTCTAATGGCTCCCAACCTCGGGTTCCACCTCCCACTGGAGCAACAAGAAGGACCGGGAGGGTGTGTGGACGTTCCCAGACGTGGGCCCATGCTTCCATTGTGTCTCCTCTTCTCGCCCCTCTGCCCAGGGATAGTCTATGGCACCGGGGAGCGGTGGCGACAGCTGCGCCGATTTGCCATCTCCACCTTCAAGAACTTCGGCATGGGCAAGCGAAGCATGGATGAGCGGATCAAAGAGGAGGCCCAGTTCCTGGTGTCCGAGTTCCGGAAAACAGAAGGTTCGGTTCTGTGCATGTCTGGGCCGGGGAGGAGGGGCAGTGACCCAGAAACCCAGAGACCCGGGGATCCAAACGTTGCCTCCTGATCCCGACTTTGGGGTTCCACCCCCCATCTACATGACCCCAATTCAGGGCTGATTTCAATGTGCTGCCCTCATTATTGCTTGCACGGGAGATGAAGGGCGGAGCCAGGACACCTGGGTTCTACCCCAGTTCTGGGATAGGAGTAGGGTCTACTGGTTAGAACAGTGGGACAGGAATTGGGACTCAGGACTTCTGCATTTTGTGTCTGTGCACAGAGTGTCACCTAGTGGGTTGAACTGGGAGTCAGGAATGCCGGGTCAGTTCCCTGCTCTGTGCCTCAGTTTCCCCATCAGACAGGCAGAGAGAATGCCTGCTTCCCAGGGTAAAGTGCTGTTTAAATCATTAACAGTGCTTTGAGATCCCTGGGAAGGCTGAGGCAACAAGGACTGGCGATAGCATAGGCTCTCCCTCTCTTCTCTAGGAAAACTCTTTCACCCCACCTTTTTCATGAGCTGTGCCGGCTCCAACATCATCTGCACCCTGGTTTTTGGGGAGCGTTTTGAATACACCGAAGAGAAGTTTCTCACCCTGCTCAACTTGATCAACAGAAACTGGAAGCTCATGAGTTCCACCTGGGGGCAGGTGAGCGAGGATTTGGGACAAAGAGGAGGGGTCCACTGGCCCAGCAAGGACCGGATGCCCTTCTCTTGTAGAAGTCAAGGCCCAAAGAGACCATGATGATCCTCTAGGCTAGCCTCCTGTATTATACGGCTCTGAGAACCTCTCTTGGCAATTCCTGCATCCAGCCCATACCTGGTGGTTGAGCTAGATGGTGTCTTTTAGAAAGAAGCCCAGGGTGGCCTTAAGGACTCCATGTGACAGAGAACCCTCTCCATCCGTAGGTCAGGTGTTCCAATAGCTAATCACCTTACAAATTAAACGTTTGCTCCTAATTTCCTCTCTGCATTTCTCTAGCTTCAGCCTCCGCCCATTAGACCTCATGCAGCCTTTGTCTTCTAGGTTAGAGAGCCCTCTGCTGTCTGAAATCTCCTCCCCTTGTAAGTACTTATGGACCATGATACAGTCACCTCTTAACCTTCTCTTAGATAAGCTAAATCGATGGTGCTTCCTAAGCCTCTTGGCATGAGGCAGGTTTCCCAGACCATAAATCATCTTTCTCTGAACTCTTCTCCAATGTATTCACCTCTTGTTTGAAGGCTGGACCCCAAAACAGGACATGAATTCCAGTAATGGTCTCACTGATCTCATACCCTGCTAGCAGAACCTCCCTACCCCTTCTCGCTAGTCCTCTGCTTATCCAGCCAGGGACCACATCCCACTCATCCCAGAAGTCCTGGATCAAGGTTTTTCTAGAACAGCCATGATAATGCAGCCTCAATCTGGAGGACAGGCTTATATTTACACACGCTTATGTCCCACTTCAGCCTCTAGAGGAACACTTCCATTGGACGTGTGTCAGAACAACACAGCCACTCACAGCTCTAGTTTTCCCTTTCCCTTCATTCTTTCCAGTTGCTCTTCACATTTCCCAAGATCATGAGACATGTCCCTGGGCCCCACAGGCAAATCTACAAGAACTACCTGAAGTTGGCTGCTTTTGTTGGCAAGAGGCTGAAGATGAATAAAGAGACGCTGGATCCCAGCAACCCATGGGATTCCATAGACTGCTTCCTCCTCAAAATCCAGCAGGTATCTTGTCTCCCTTCCTCGCTATCATTTCACATATATTCAAGTCTGGATTTGAAACAGAGGCAGGTGAATTTGATAGCAGGGGACTTTTGTCCCTGTCTTGTGTTCCTAATTGTTCCTTCCAGTCCTATGTTCTTAATTCAATGGAGTGGCAGTGGGAGATGAGTTATGAAGCTCCCACAAAAATATATGGGTGGGTAGGGAGAGAACTAAAATCTCTTTGGGATTTGCCAACCATTTTCCCCGTACTTTGAAAGAATTTGTAGACTTAAAAATCTTTGAGGGGAGGAGGATGAAGAAAGATTCAACCTCCATCCACACAGGGGTTGCAGGGTGGAGGCAGTCTGAATGAAAGTGCTCAAGTTGGAATCTGACAAGTCACTGTGGTCACAAAATACTTGCAAGAAAACATCAGTTGATCTTTAATAAAAAGAAGCCATCAAGAGCAGAGCTGAGCAATACTTGGGCCGAACAAAGAAATGAAGGGGAAAAAATCTGATTTAATAAAGCAGATTTATTGTTGAATTTAAATATTGCTGAAATTAAATCTGATTTAATAAAGCAGATTTATTGCTGAAACAATAAAAGGTTGTTTCAAGTCAAACTGAACGGTTTGTTCAACCCAAAAGCACACCTTTATTACCATTTCTTCATGTAGTCTCAGAATATTTTCAGGTGTTTTTGCCCTTTTTTAAAATCAAGCTCTATTCTGAAATTAAAAATTAAAACGAACCATTCTGAAACGAATTATTTTAACATTTTCTGGAAGAAAAGAATTCTTATTTTTTTTGGCCAAAACTGTTTGCTGGATTCAACCTGAATTTGCAAATAGCTCTGATGGCTTGAAAAATATACTATTTCCTGGGAACTGTGGAGTGGGAGAGGGGTGGAAATCGTCCAGCTCTAGTCAAGAAGCCCTCGATTTTACAACTGACCCGATGAATAGCACCACTGAGTGGGTCAGCAGTGACACAGGGACAGAACCTCCTGCTAAGCCAATCACCTCCCAGAACCGTGACAACTCTCAGGGTGAGATGCAGAGCGGCTTCTGCAGGACCTAAGTGCTCCTTAAAGATCCCATTCAGGTACCAAACCCAACCCTACCCTGGGGAAGAAATAGCTTTTTCTATTTTTTGGCAATTTTGAAATAAATCAGGGGAACAATCATTGAAATTTTTTGCCAAATCAAAAAGTTGAGAAAATTTTCCTTTAATTTTGATTTCAACTATCCTCAAACATTTAAAAAAAATTTCCTTAATAAAATTAAAGGACATTTTGAAACAAACAAAACCATCATCATATTATGCTTTTACCCACACGTTCTTTTAATGCCCAACTTGGCAAAATCGACACAAATTCACCAGGTGTTTTTGTGAAGCCTGCCAAATAAAAGTTGCAGCTGAAAGTTTCACCTAGCTCTATCATTCTTGAGGAAATCTCCCACAACAATCAGACTCTATGGTGGTCTCACACAAACACAGACACACACGTGTCACACACGTGTCACACAAACACAGACACACACGTGATCTTAACATTCTTGCATCTTTCCTTCACAGGAAAAAAACAACCCCAACACACACTTTAACGACGATACGATATCTAAAACCACTGTGAACCTGTTCTTTGCTGGGACAGAGACCATCAGCTCCACATTGAGATACGGGCTCTGGATCTTACTCCGGCATCCCTAGATAGAAGGTAGTTACAGGGCAAGAGGATGAAGACTTTCCAGATGTAGGGATTATCCCAGGTTAGATCAGTTTTAGGGAAGCACCCAGCAGAGACATAAGGGAGGCTTACGTCAATAAGTCACCTGAAGAGAGCTGCTGGTCAAATTTCATGGCCAGGAGAGGCTTCCCAGCTGGGGTACACCAGCCATAGCTCCACTGGAGTCAAGGGGGCAGATCTGAGCCATCATAAATGGGTCATAGCTCCACCGGTTTCAGTGGGGCCCTGGTCCCCAGCAGGTATCGCTGCAGACTGCCATGAAGTGAGGTGGGTCTACACCAAATGGGCACGTGGCCCTGGGGGCTTTAAGGAAGATGCGGCACCTGCGCTTTTCTCACACTTCCCCGGCTCTCCAGAGAAACTCCATGAGATCGACCAGGTGATTGGCCCCCACCTCAGCCCCTGCATGGAGGACCGGAGACGGATGCCCTACATGGACACCGTCCTCCATGAGATCCAGTGCTATGCGGAAATCGTTCCCATGGGCGTGCCCCACACCGTCACCCAAGACATCAAGTTCCACGGGTACACACTGCCCACGGTACGTAGGACCAAGACATGACGGCGCACCACACTCGGCTCGAGGACAGCCTAGGGGTTGCTCCCGATTTACACTGGGCAGTGATGGCCACAAGAACTGAAATCACAGACTGGGGAGGGAGCATACTGGCCCCTCCCCCTTTCTCCAAACACACCCCTTTTCACTCAGCACGCCCCTTTGACTGGCCACACCTCCTTCCCCCACAAACCAGGCTTGATTTTTCCAACCACAACTTCGTTCCCAGCCCTATGCCTCCTAATCAGCCACACCTCTTTTTCCATAGCCACCCTTCTATTCTGAAACCATGCCCCTTTGCCAGTCACACACCTTGCTGGCCACACTTCCTTTACTGGCCATACCTGCAGCAGGCTGGGAGATGGGGCTCGGGCTGCAGGATGCGCCGTTTGCTGGAGTGAGCCAACCAGGGGCAGTGAAGCCAGGTCTACGCCCAGATTGTCGGGCATGTGTCATCTCCGACCCATCACCCTTTCCTCGAGTGACCAGACAGCCAGTGTGAAAACTCAGGATGCTCTTTTTTTCAGGGGCAGGGATAGAGTTGTGTATATAAGGCCAAGCCCCCTCTATCGGGATGTTTGGGTACCCTACTCCACCTGCGCTCTCACCACTGCCACCCCTGCTTTGCTGCTGAGGACATGAACATCATCCCGTTGCTGTGCACTGCCCAGGCTGACCCCACCCAGTTCAAGAACCCTGGCCGCTTCAACCCCTCCCACTTCCTGGACAAGAATGGGCGCTTCAGGAAAAACAACGCCTTCAGGGCCTTCTCGGCTGGTATAGCCGCTGGGGTAGAACCAGGCCAGGAGCGCTACCATGGCACTGAGGGGAAGGAGTCTTTCCCATTGCTTTGAGTGGAGTGGAAAGAGCACATCACTGCATCCTGGACTCCTGGGTTCTCTCCCTGGCTCTGCGAGGGGAGTAGGGTCTGGTGTGTTAGAGCTGCCACAGCTGGGAGCCAGGACCCCTGGGTTTTATTCCCAGATCTCGGAGGACAGTGGGATCCAAGGACTTAGTGCTGGGAATCAGGACTCCTGGGTTCTCTTTGTAGTTCTACCAGCGACTATGTGCCAGTAGAAAACGGCTACTTTTGGAGGAGTGGCGGCCTCCTGTCACCATTCAGAATCTCACTTCCTGTTTATATCGCCCCACTGACTGCCAGTTCTACCTTCTTCCCTGCTGAGGAGGGGCCTGGCTCCCAAGCTGCCCCTCGCAGCTTCCCCTTTGCTCCCCAACAAATTGAGCTTCCTCTTACCTCCTGGCATCCATCTCTGCAGCCTTCTTGATGGGCTGGCCAGGAAAAGCCTCGTAACCACCAATGTCATCGAGAATCAACTAAATCCCCTGCCCATAGCCCTATGCACCAGAGCTGCAGGAGCCATGCTACATCCCAACTCTTAAACCATCTCTTGGGGGACCCCCTTCAATGTGCCAGCCCCTTAGGGGGTCCTGCCCTTCCCTTGGGGTAGGCCACGGGGCCTCAACACCTCTGAGATGGACCATCTGGACTGCAGCCCTCCTCTTGTGGTCACCACTGCCTGGTGAGACCTGCCGAGCTCATTCCCAGGCAGTGATTTGTTTCATCAGTCCCCTGGGACGTCCTATGGGTCGCACAGAGCTTTTCAACCATTTGGCAGGGTTCTAAGTGCAGAGAGCAACTGAGGCATGTGTACGAATCATACAAATGGCACAGAAAATTCCCTCTTCGTCACACCTTGGCTGGCAGCTCCAAGTCAGTCGAGGCATAAGAGGCAGGGTTGGATTCTCAGCCACGCCATTCCAGGAGGGGGACAGGAGGTGGAAAGGAGGGTGAAGCTGCTTTAATGGCTTATTTGTGTTCCCTGTGATCTGGGCCCTGTGTATCTCAGAGCAGCCTCACGGTTACCCTAACTAGAACTGACCTTCCCTCCCTCCCCCGTTGAAAATTTGACAAAAGGTGTGTGGGGTGGTTTGAAAATTTGTCCATAGAAATATGCAGGGGATGTTTTGGAGGAGTTGAGGGGATCCAAACCAGAAATATTTTGAGTCAGGAGTGCCTCATGGGAGTTGTAGTTCAGATGGATCATGGCTCATGGGAATTGTAGTTCAGGTAGCTTATGGTCCCATTCTCCACTATAGACCAGCCTCCATGGGAGGACTATATTTCCCATGATGCACCCAGGTCTCTCCCCCCACCATTGAGAAGGAAATGTGTCAGCCAATTGAGACACTTCACTCATGTTCTGCCTCCCTCTGGCCCATGGGGAAGCAGACAACAGATATAAAGCAGTCTGGTATAGCCTCATGCTGTTCCCCCTACACCATGGGATGGGAGAAAGGCCCACAGACCAGCCCCACAGAAGAAGGGATTCCCACAGGGCCATCTCTGCCCAGCTTGGATAACTCTGCTGAGCTGGGAATTTTTGACAACTCGTTCCCCATCCCCTCGTTGAAAGATACTGATTGGTCAAAACAGTTGATAAAACAGAATCAGGTCTGATGGATTTCCCAACAATGAAAAAATGTCAGGGGGCAGGGCAGGGAATGTGTTTGAATTTGGTGAAAAGTTTTGAAATTTTCTAGGGGAACCATCCCGGGTTTCCTACTTTTGTCTCCAAATTGAAGCAAATTAGGCCCAACCAGCCAAAAAAGGCAATGTGTTTTGAAATGATTAAAACTTTTTGATTAACCCAAAACAAAAACACAAATGTCAGTTTTTTCAGTTTGCAAAGATTTTTGAGTTTTCAACTTTTCATCCTAATTTGAGAGAGGGGGGAAAAAAATTCAAACTCTCAAAAATAGTCGTTGAGGGGAAAATTATGTCCTGACCAATACACCCCATGTGGCCTGGCTACTATTTAAATCCTGTTTTAGCCCCAGAGGATATTATTCAAGCCAAGAGGTTCAACATATTTCTTTTTACCAGCCTCCTCTGTAAATAAGAATGTCTGCTATTAGCCTTCCTTATATTATTCAACAGACCTGGATTCTAATCCTGGCTCTGCTGGGACAAGTCATTTACTGCTCTGTGACACACTTTCCCCATCTGGAAAATGGCACTATTGATACCAACCTCCTTTGTAAAACCCTTTGAGAGCCTCAGATGAAAAGCGCTAGGTATTGTTCTCATTCCAGCTTCCAGTAATGTCACTGGTTTCCGTCAACAGTATCCAGTGGCCGTGAGTCCCACAGGTTAACTTTATAATATGTATTTAAAAACTTTCCATTTGTCTGCTCTTGTGATTCACAAAAAAGTCTCATCCTTTAAAAAAAACCCAACAACCTATTTGCCGCTATAATATCCAATGGAAACAAATATTTGCCTATCTGACACAGTAACTATGCTGTGAATTAAGCCTATTTTTTAAAAAATCATGGGATCATTCCATCGACATCACTAGAAGTCGTGGAATTTTGCCAACCACTCAGTCAGTTCTATTTGTCCTCAAGGTGACCTGTCTTCCCCCACCCCCATCTGTGTGCCTGCAAGTCTGCAGCACAGGTGAAAGAGAAAATAATCCACCTGCCTCTCTAAAAGTAGTTTTTATTTAACTCGGAACAAAGTACACAGCTCACATAACATTCACCCACAGCCCCCACTAAACAACCCAATTGGACAAAACCAGCGAAAGCCGCAAATAGAGGAAAGTGGTTTTAACAAGGAGTCAGCCAAGATGTTGAGTAATATTTGAAAAGGGCTGTGTGTACATCTGGCATTTTGGTTGTATTGTGGAGGTCACGCAACAGCTTAAAGGCTCATAGGTCTGATAATTACAAGATCGTTTATATAACTGTCTTGTTGCAATAGGGGGAGCTGAATAAATGTTTGTACTCTTTATACATGGAGCATGTGTTTGGCTTTAGGACGCAGTGTTGCCTAGTGGATAAAGCACTGGCGTGGCCTCAAGAGGCCTGGATTTTAGCCCAGTTCTTCCACTGGCCTCCTGGGTGATCTCGGGAAAGTCACTACCCCACCTTTGTCTCAATTCCCCCATCTGTGAAATGGGAATAATGATATTGTAAAGTGCATTGAGATCTATTGCTCAAAAGTGCACTATAAAAGCTAGGCATGTTGATTATTACTGAGCATTTATTTTGTGATAACATCTGCAAGACAACCAAGTTGGGGCTCTATTGTGCTAGGCGCTGCACAAACATGAATGTAGTATGAGCCCGAAAGAAGCTTAAAACAGAATCTAGGAAAAGTGGTTGAGTTGAGGTCAGGCTTAACTAGCTGTGGGGAGCTAAGGCCACACCTACACTCAATCTTTTTCCAGTCTTGCTCACCGCAAAGGGTTAAAAAATTATGAAGTTATTTTTTTAAATAACTTTTAAAAAATTAAAAATTAGCAAGATTGGTTTAAAAAAACCATGACCTTTTTATCTACAATATATATTTGGTTCTTTTTACTTGGTTCCTGGTTCTGTAGTTCACGCACGTCACATTTCCAAGCTTTTCTGTGCCACCATGAAGACTAGAATATTGCTTGAAAAAAAACCCAACCAACAAGAGGTGTGCTGGCATAATCCCATGACTCAGGGACCTGGGGATTTAAGACAACCCATCTAATCTCATAGGCTTCACCATGACAATCCTGAGGCTTGCTAACACTGACTCAATGCAGTTCTGCCAATTCACACCCGCTAAGGAACTGGCTCAGTTTTCTTTCAACTCTGAAGTCTACATTTACCTCAGTAACTGATGAATTCCCAGCGCCTTCATTTGGGGGGCTGTCCACTTGTAACACTTTAAAGGGACTTTCTGGAAAGTGCAGCAGCTCCACCCTATTAAAATCAGGTCCCTTTATGGTGTCTTAAGTTGGGCCCTTAAATGACTGAGTCATTTTGGGAAACCTAGGATGTGATTTTTATCTATAAGGTACCTGATCTTAAAAAGCAGGAGCTCTCCATGACCACTGTTTAGCTCAGTGGCAGCTGAAAATGTCCATCATCCCACTGCGCCCCTTCTTTCCCAATGGCTCTTTCAGCAACGCAAACACTCCAGAAATTATTTCACAGAGAAAGGGAAGATGTTAAAGACACAATCCCTTTAATGAGCTTAACCATGGTTGAGCTGACAGCGCCGCTACAATGGGGTAATTTAAACCTTCCCCTTTCACAAAGGCCTGGCAAGTTCGCTCAGGTTGTCATTCAAGAAGAAATAGGAATACAGAGGAAATCCAAACAGTCTGGCTTTGCTGTAGTTCAACTGAGCCAAATTCTGCTCTTCTGAGAGCAACCAGAGCAGGAGAAATGTTTGTTTTTGTCAACATCCTTCTGGCTGATGTGTCTTGTGATGGAAGACCTCGGCTATGGTTGCTGCACATGTGTCCCTCTTGGGCCAGGTACTGTGAAGAATGAGAGAGCGCTCCCTAGCATTTCAGACTTAGCCAGAAACTCCCACCACAGGAGCCTCTAAATGATTCATTCAGATTCTCTCTTTGTTCCAAACACTGTTTCTTACCCTGGACACTCCTTCCGTTAATCATTCCGCTTTCAGTAAAAGTGTACACAGATTCTCCCCCAGGCAGCAATATCAGTTTTAGCAGTTAGTAAAAAGGCCAAACGTTCTGGGTGAATGAATTGGAAAACTTGGACTTTTCAGGTGTCCTGAAAGAATTCCCAGGACATCCCATGGGAAACTGGAATGGTCCCAGGAAAACTGGCATTCAGAGATTTTTAAGGCCAGTAATGACTATTATGGTCATCTAGTTTGACCTTTACTGAGCCCAATAACTTGAGTTTAACTAAAACGTCTTCCAGGAGGCCACACACACCTGCATAGAAGGGCAGGAAGGCATCGTTCTTCTGGAAGCCTCCTTTCTCGTCCAGGAAGTGGCCTGGATCGAACGTGGCTGGGTCATTGAACTGGGTGGGGTCGTAGAGGACAGAGAACAGCAGCGGGATCACGTTGGTGCCCTGGGCAGGGGAAAGGCACAGCTCCAGTGCACGCGTCCAGAGGATCTCTCTGCCCACCCAGCTGTCCTCCGTCCATCTGTCAGTCTATCCATTCACCCACTGTCTAACCATCTGTCTGTCTACCTAACTATTCATCCATCACCTGGTTATCCATCCATCTTGATGTTCCTCTATCTATTAATTCACCCATCAGTTTCTCCAACCATCCATCTTTTTGTCTATCCATCCCTCCTGTCCATCTTGGCAATGCATCCATCTCTCCCCATGCATGGCTGGCCAGCCATCTGTCTTGGATGGTTTAGACACAACAACAAATCCTGCGTCCTGGGAGGGGGTTAAACTAGATGACCCTTGAGGTCCCTATCTATCCATTTATCCAAGGATCCACTCTCAATCCACTCAGTCTATCAGGATTATTTTCTGTCCTACAACCCATCCGTTTATCTGGATTGTCCATCCATCCATCTCTCATCTGTCTCTCCAACTGTCTAGCTTTCCATCCAGCCACCTACTCACCCATCTCTCAGTCAACTTGTCGATCTCCCCATCCATATATCTACCTTGCCGTCCTACTTATCAATCTGTTCCAATGCACACCGCTCCGTCTATCCTGACCATCCATTCATCCATCCATAAAACCCATTGGCCAGTCTATCCAACCTCAGCTCTAGCCGTCTGTCCATCTGTCCCTCTCTCCTTCCCCTTTGGAAGTTGAGATGCCATCTGAGAACAGGTGAGGAGGAGACCTCATGAAGCCGGATCTCAGCTCCTCTGGGTTCAATCCAGAGTCACCCCCTGGCTGCAATGTGACCAGGGCCAGATCCTGATATCAGCTCTCTGAGGGTCAGTCAAGAGGGGATATTTGCTCAAATGTGGGGAGGAGGGAAATCCCATTACCGCTGGAAGCAGAAAACCCCTGAACTGGATGTCCCGGGTCACCGCATGAGGGACACCCATCGGGACCACATCGCTGAACCTTTGGATCTCATGGATCACGGCGTCCGTGTAGGGCATGTGCGCCCGGTCCTCTACTGAAGGGCTGCGGTGCCGGCCAATCACCCGGTCGATCTCAGCTTGGACTTTGGCTGCGGAGAAAGAAGCAGGATGGAACACGGTTTGTGACTGGGAAGGGCAGCCTGACATCCCAGCTCTGTGACGCAGCCATTGGCCAAGGAGGCAGCAAGGACACCCTAGGTCTGGCGCTGGGTACATCTGAGACGTGGCTGGAGATTTGATCCCAGCCATTTTGAAATAGAGACAGTGGCTGGGATTCTGATCTCAGCTGCCCCGGGTCAATCCAGAGTCACGCCCTGACTGCAGAGGAGTCAAGATCAGATCCGGCTTCAGCTCCAGCTCTGACACCGACTCCCTGTGTGACCTTTGGAAAGTCACTCGACAACTCCCCCGTCTCAGGTCCCCTCTGCACAGTGGGGTTAACGATCCTCCAGGCATCTGTCTTTTCCCTTTAGACTGGAGCATGGGGAGCAAAGAAGTGTCTCGTTCTGTGCCTGGCAGCACCCGACACACGGGGAGCCCAGCTCTCGGCCGGGGGTCGACACAGCCCCCAGCCCTCCGGAGACCCCACATTAGGAATAACTATAGAGAAAGTGTCTGCGCTGTTTCTCCCCCCTGCTCCCCACTGCTCACCCTGTATCTCCGGGTACTTCATGAGGATGAGGAAGCCGTATCTCAGGGTGGTGCTGACTGTCTCCGTGCCCGCAAAGAACAGGTTGTGCATGGTCATCACCAGGGTCTCCGTGTGGAAGTAGCTCAGCGGGTCCTGGCTTTCCTGCAGGGGGAGGCATGCACAGCTCCTCATTGGGCGTCTCCCCTGCAGAATTCGAACCCACAGGCTCTTGTAAGTCACCCCAGGAGAGGGGAATGTCTCCCCCTAGTGGCTGCTCCACAGATACATTTATCGGTCTACTGCTGCTGCTGGGCGTGGGAGCTAATCCCTTTGCTCTATGAGCAGAGACAGGTGCTGTTAACACAGAGTCTCCCTGTATAAACCCCACGGCTGGTGACAGCCTCTCTAGACAGCCAGGGCTGAAGTAATGCTGGACTTTCAGGGCAGGTAGATTGATCCCCTGCAATATTCAGCAGAGGCAGCGTGCACTTCTCATTAGCACACAGGGGCTGGGAGTCAGGATGCCTGGGTTCCGGCCCAACTGGGGAAAGGACGGGGGTCTAGTGGTTAGAGTAGAAATGGAGTAGAGTAGAGTAGAGTGGCCTTCAGGAATCCTGCATTCTATTTCTGATCTGCTGAGTGACTTTGGGCAAATCTTCCCTGTCCCGTGCCTCAGTTTCCCCAGTTCTAAACTGTCATGCCTTCTGGGGTGGAGCGTCACGAGACTTAAGCCATTAATTTTTCTGCTGGCAGGGCTGTGAGAACCTGATGCAACAGAGCTTGGGTTACCGCTTGGCGTCTGTCCTTCCCCACACCGCAACGGATTATCTCCGAGAAGCAACAAAGGCAAGAACCAGAGTGGCAGGTGATGGAGCAGGGAGGGTCTCCAGGGCTCTGAAGAAAACCTCTGCTCCATACAAGTGCCGGGAGGGATTCGGGGCTGGTCAAGGGCCACCTCAGCCCCACGTCTGCTTGCCACGCTGCTCCATGGGCTGGGCCACGAGCCCCAAACAAACACATCTGCTCCTGGAGGCCAATTGCCAGATGAGGTCGGAGACACGTTTAGTTTTGGGGAGAGGATCTTGGGTCCATTTAAGCCACTTTAAAGGTTGAAGGAATCTGGAGATGGGAAGGCCGAGCAGACACATGCTCTTGGATTTCAGTCTATAACTGGTTGCAATAAAGGGGACAGGGATCAATTGCTCTCCGTGTGCACCGAAGAAGGTGGAACAAGAAGCAGTGGGATGAATCTGCTGCAAGGAAGATTTAGGTTAGATTTTAGGCAAGTCTTTGTAACTCTCAGACTAGCAAAGTCCTGGAGCTGGTTACCTACGGAGCATGTAGCGTCCCCCTCCTCGGAGGTTTTCAAGAGCAGGTTGGACAAAGCCATCAGGGAGGGTTTGGGGTTATTTGCTTCTGCCCCAGAGGGGGGGTTGGAGGGGGCTGAAGGAGCTGTCCACTTGAAGTCCCTCCCTGCACTATGTTTCCATGGTTCTGTGATTATTAATTGTTACCCCTTTTGGGCTGAGGAGTTTGTGATGGTGACTCACTGAGGCTGGGAGCTGGGAACTAGGAGGCTGACTCCTTTGATCAGGGAAACAGGAGTTTGTGCCTTTTTGGGACTAAATAGGGTTGCACCAAAGAAATGACCGACCTGTGTGTGTGTCCCTCTGTCCTTCTGTGGTCTCATGCACACGGACACACAGACCCACCTATCCAAAGCCAGCCCCTCCATCGGAAAACCCTTGGCCACATTCTTCAAATTCTCCACCGGCTTGGCCACGTGCCCATGTTTTAGAGGCAACTGTGTCAGCCACTTCTTCACCCACACCCTGGGCCCAAGGCAGCGGTTACGCCCGACCCGTAACAACAAGTTTTAAACCAATAAACCCTGACAATACCTGTATTACCAGAGCACCTGGGAACCCCAGCCATGGGCCAGGCCCTCCATTGTGCCACGCTCTGTACAAACACAGAACAACACTAACTGCATTTCTCTGGCACCCAGAGTCCCCCCTCTAAAAATTAGGACCTCCATTGTGCCAGGCGATGGCAAACCAAGGAACAAAGCCTGCCCTACAGAGCTCACAGTCTGTCCAGGCAAAGGAAGGACCATTATTTCCATTTCACAGATAGGGAAACTGAGGCACAGGGCCGTCACTCAACAGGCCAGTAGGCAAACCAGGAATAGAACCTAGATCCCCTGAGGCCCCGTCCATTGCTCCAGCCATTCAGACACCCTGCCTCCCATACCGATGCAGGCATAGTTTTAAAGGGGCCAGTCTCTCCCCTCCCCGAGCCCACAACCCTTTCACCTGTTCCATCCTGAGGAGGAAGCAGTCGATGAAGTCGCGGGGGTAGATGGGGTAGAGGGGGTGCATCTTCACCCGCTCCGACACGAAGAGCCACAGCTGCTCGAACTTCTCAAAGATCCTGTTGTGAGGCCCCAGCAGGTAGGACATGGGCCCGGGGAAGAGGTTGTATATCTGGGGAGAGGGATACGAGTCACTCCATGGCAGCGCGGGAGCTCTGTGCACGTCACCGTAACGAATGGAGCAATGGACTGAAGGGAAGTCCCCCCGACCCCGTGCCAGGCTGTCCTGTTCCGCTGCAAGGACACAGCGTCTCCGTGAGGCTGGCCCTGGGGAGGCTGGTTCCAGACGTCCCCGCTCCCTCCCCAGTTGGGGTCACTCGAGGCAAGGAAGGTAGCTGGCCCTGACTCCTCCGCCCAAGCCTGGAGCCCCCCGACGGATGTCAGCTGTGACCTGGTGGCCCCCAAACTTGGGGTTGGGGAGCTGGGGCTGGGGGGTCCATAACTGTGGCATCACTTGGAGACCAAATTTGGGGGGGCTGTGGTGGGGGACAGAGGAAAGGCCCCTCCCCCTGGACTCTGCTCTGTCTCATGTCCCCTGAGAGGGGGGGGGTGTTTTGCAGCCCAACTCTGTCACTAGGACAACTGGGTTCTCTCTCCAGCTCTGGAAGGGGAGTGGTTCTGGTGGGCAGAGCAGGGGGAACTGTCCAGAAGCCCAGACTCCTGGATTCTATTTCAGCCTCAACTAGGGAGGGGGCTGTCCGGAGAGGGCTGTCAGCAGGTCTGGGAGCTGTGGTGTGTCTGTTCCCTCCCCCACTGCCCCTCTTGTCTCCCCCAGGCCATGGTGGCATGTTACCCCGGGAATGGGCTGGGGTACGTACGGCACGTAGACAATCCCGGCCGTGATGGGCACTGTCTCACCTGCATCTATTACCTCAACCA
The DNA here is from genome assembly GCA_007922155.1 of Mesoclemmys tuberculata. Lineage (NCBI taxonomy): Eukaryota > Metazoa > Chordata > Testudines > Chelidae > Mesoclemmys > Mesoclemmys tuberculata. The sequence continues at coordinate 197,258 of ML676949.1, forward strand.
GCGCTGGGACAGCAAGGTAGGTCCGGACGGTGGGGCGGGGTTTTGGGGAGGCCCCAGGGCTGCATCCTCTGTCCCCCCCCACCCCACTCTGCGTGAGATCACCCCCCTCTGCTCTGTCTTGAAGGACTCTGCTCCCACTTGCCCACCTCACCCCTCCCCATCTGACCCTAGATACGGGCCTATAGTATTATGGGATGGAGCCCCAGGGTGCACTTTTTTAGGGGTGGGAGAGATCTAGGTTAGGAAGTTGGTTGGGGGGATGTCCAGGGTGGTAGCATGGGGGGCGGGGCAGAAGCCAGGACTCCTGGGTTCTCTCGCAGCTCAGGGATTTAATCCTGGGGTCTAATGGATTCCCCCAGGTTTCCCCCAGGAATCCCCTCCCTCCATGGGGCATGGAACCCGCTGGAGGCAGCGTTTAACCTCTTGGGCGCTGGCAGGCCACATGTGCCAGGTGCTGGGAGCTGGACAGGTCGTGGGGGCGAGGTCAGCTGAGGTGTCTGTGTGGTTGTCCCCCCTCCCCAGATCCATGGGAGGCTCTGCAGATCTACCCTGAGGGGCGCCCCCTGGTGGCCAGTATCGAGCCCTCTTTGATCAGCTGCTGATTTTCTGGTCGGATCGATACAACCCACATAAGGTGAAGCTGGCGTACGCCACGAGGTAGTCACCTCCCTGGGGGGGGGAGCCCTCCTGGAGGGGGGTCTGGGAACTGGGGGAGAGGGGTTGGCTCAGACACAGCACTGTCCAGGGTCCGGCTGGCCTTTTGTGGTGTGGCAGAGGGGGCAGGATGGGGGCTGATTTGCATAAAATTTGCATATATTACACAATGTTCATCCAATCTGTGTGTCTGATCGGGCTCTGGCTCCTTTGCTGGAGTTCACTGACACCACGGTCTAAGGGTTGGAGTTGGGGGGGGAGGGCTGGGCGTCAGGACTCCTGGGTTTTCTCCCTGGCTCTGGGAGGGGAGTGTGGTCTAGTGGTCAGATGGGCGATGGGGGGGTTCGGAGCCAGAGCCACAATTCCTGAGTCTGTTTCTAGCTCTGGAGTGACCACGGCTTTGGAGTTCAGGCTGTGGGGGCAATTGGGGGCTATTTGGTGCCTCTGATAGAAAATCTGCACCCCCCACCTGGGGCAGGGTCTCTTAGTCTCAGCGTCCATCTGCCCAGGTACGCCATCACCGTCTGGTATTTCGATGCCAAGGATCGTGTAGAAGCCAAAGGCAAATACCAGCTGGGTAAGTGGGTACAGAGCAGCCAGACCCTAACCCTATCCCTGACCCCCTGAGCCAGTCCCCTGCCCTTAGTCTGGATTGGGGCCCTGTGGCCCTTTCCCTGCCCCACCCCAGCCAACTGGTCCCTGACCCTGGGACCAGCTCACAGCCGGCACCCCCCATTCGCCACCCCCCTGAACCTTGGGAGAGATTGGGGCCAGTGTCCCCTAGAAGGGAAAGGCCTTGTGCCCCATTCCCTGTCCCCTCAGCCAGCCAGTCCCCACCCAGGAGCTGGATCAGGGCTAGCACCTCCTAGAGCAGAAAGGGCCCGTGCCCCATTCCCTGAGTCCGTCTGTCTCTTTCAGCCTCGGGGCAGAAGAGGATGCTGGTGCCTGCGTGCCAGGCGAGTGGCACCAGCTGACGCCGGAGCCCAGACGGACGCGGGCCGGCCAGGGGGCCTGGCCCAGAGTGACTTTGTGCTGCTATTTGCCTGTGTTTGGTTTGCCCATTTCAAGCCTGTTGCTGCTACTGTCGCCTGGGATGGTGCCCAACGCTGCCAGCGCCCAGGGGCCCCCACTCAGCACTTTGCACCCCAGGCTGGGCACCAGAGTGGGGGCCATTGCACTAGGGGGGGATGCCAGGCCCCCCCCCCCCGGGCAGGGCTGGGTGAGATGGGGGCGTGTGTGTGTGTGTCGAGGGGGCAAATCATGGACACTGGAGGTGTCTGGGGTTCTAGGTGTGTGTGTGAAGATGGGGGGCTGGCAGAGGGGACCCCGTGCTGTTTGGGGGGGGCTGACCCTGCCTTCTCTTTCAGCCCCATGCTGCAGGGGGTGGGGGGTCAGTGAGGGGGCAGTGCAAGCAAGGGGTGTCTATGTTAACGCCCGAGCCCCCCAAGTGCACTGCCTGGGGCAGCCAGGGAAGCTCCCCGGCTTGGTACAGGAGGCCCAGTTGGGGGCTAGGGGCTCAGACTCTGAGGCCCAGTTGGGGGCCCTCAGTGGGGATTGGGGAGGACCCCCAGCTTCCCACGAGAGAGACAGGCTGGGGCAGGTGGAGAGCAGCTCGCCTAGAAATGAAATAAACTTTTACCTCATTGCAACCGGCCCCCGCCTCCTGCATCCCCCTCCCCGCCAGGCACATGTGGGGTGGGGGCTGGGCATGACTCAGCCAGCTCCTAGAGGGGGCTGTGCTGGGGGCAGGGGGATGTCTGCTGTCAATATACAGCTTGCAGCATTCGAATGATGGGGGTCTAGTGGTTAGAGCAGGGGGCAGTGGGGGGGGGGCTGGAAGCCAGGACTCCTGGGTTCTGTCCCCAGGGACTGGGATGCACAGGGGCCTGGCTACTCCTGAGGGCTGTGAGGTCGGGGGGGCCATGGGAAGGGAGAGGGGGCCCAGTCTGCAGCCGCATGGAAGATCTGGGGCTTCGAGGCCAGCTCCTCTCACCTGCAGGGAATCAAACGTCACCTCGAGCTGCTGACGGGGACGGTGTGAAAGTGACCACACGGTGGCACCGTTTCTGTGCTGAGAACGTGCACCAGACGTGAGCGTGGCATGTCCCTGGGCACAGCCGACTTCCCTGCTTTGCCCTGCCCCTGGGTCAAACCAACCCAAGGACCTCAGCTCTCCCAGTCATTGCACGGGGTCGTGCAGTGCCAAGTGCCTCCAGCCCCAGGGTCGGATTTCTGTGCTCAGTTACAGCAGCATCAAGTGGGAACAGCCCTGCAGACAGAGACGTCGCTCTGGTTCACGTGGGCTGCAGGATTGGAGCTGGAACACCCTGCTGCCTGGGAGCTGGAAGGGCAGGATCTAACGTGTCTGTGGACCACAAGACTATCAGAAATAAAACAGCCCCGAGAGTGTGGAAGGGAGTGAAGCCCGTCTGCTGCAGGGCGGAAGCCAACTTTCTTAGGGGAGCTTATCCCCTAACTATAAACTTGCTCACACCTTTGATGCAGCAGGCCCTGTCCCAGGGCTGAGGACCCATGGATCTGCTCTGGCGAGTCCTGTTGTCCTAGTTTGCTGGGGAGAAAGAAACCTGACAGTGTCTGTGCGTGATGTGAAAAGGAAGCCGCAGCACCAAGCATCTGACCCGGGGCAATTCACTTAGTCCTTCTGGGCCATGGCAGCATGGGGCACCCTGCACCCCCGGGGGTAGGGTGATGAATGCACTAAAGGTCAAGGGACCTGGGGGCATCTGATCTTGGGGTGGGGCACTCATCAAAAGGGGGATTTTTTATTCATCATGAGTTTTATCTGGTGGGAACAGCAGCAGCCCCGGTGCTGGGAATTTGCCCCGTGCCCGCACCCCTCAGCACCCTGGATTTGGCAGGTGGGTGCGGAATGAGGGGTGACAGCTGAGATCAGCAGTGTGTGGTCACCTAGGCCTGGATCTGGTGTGGTGGGATAACTCTGTCTGTGTGTGTTGTGGGGCAGGGGTGTGTAATTAATCCCTCAGTAGCAAATGCTCCCATAGAAAATTCGGTGGGCGGGTGACCCTCCATTACTTGCCTCTGTCCCTTCGTGCCACGCCTCAGATCTGCAGGTTGATCCATGGCAGGTGAGCAGTTGTGTGCATGGTGGTCATGGCCCCAGGCCTCCGCCTGCTCCTAAAGGCAACAAAATCGATGGATGTCTGCAGGTTTGGGGGGGGGGTGTTACTTGGACACCCGGACTCCTGGGTTCTTAACCTTCAGAGATCATGCAGAACAGGTAAGGCTGGGGCACGTTTCCCAGGTCCACTGCTTCAGGTAAGACTCCCCCTTCTTTATTAGCATTAGAGGGGCTATGAGACACACCACTATTTTTAAAAAATCAACTTAGCGTTGCTACAATGCCTGTTTCAGGTTTTAACCCGCAGTGTTACCTGCAAACTAGGGCACACCTTTACCTCAATGTGTGGGGATCAAGGCATAACCCAGTTAAGGCACCCCACCCTTTCTCAGTCCATAGAGCTCTAGGGAAAAGGCACCTACCTGTACCCAACTCATACTCTCAGCTCAGGGTCACCCATGCGTAGGGCTCTGAGCATAACTGTTTAATTGAAATACTCACCTTTTCCCAATTTGTCGGGCTCCAGGCATCATTTACTGAGGGCTTGCGGGGCCTTTTACCAGCAAAGGAGCCTTACACAGTAATATCCTTAACCTCTATTTATTAACAATTATCAAAACAGACTACACTCGCTAAGTGTACACTGCTCACCACTCCCAATAAAGCGGACAAACTTCCCTGGCTGGCCTGTCTGGATCAGATCATATGGGGACTCCAGCTTCTGTAAATACACTTGGCCAGGATTTGAGGTCTGGTGGCTTTGATCTTGGGCTGTATCCTGGAGTTAGGTTTCAGAGAGCTTCCTCTTGGACCCCAGTTTATACAGCTAAAACTTGGGTCCTGCTTAGCTAGACCTGAACCAATCATATGAAATGAAAGTGCTACAAAACACCAATCCTAGCCTCTTACAAAACAGTTCTTTAACCAATCATACCCCACCATCTTAGTTGATTTAAATATTGCACAGTTCGTTATGCAACAGACAGAAACAATCTAAGAACAAGACAGAAATCATTCTGATAAACAATGGAAAAGTGGAAACCGGAAGACCAAACAATAAAAGCATATATTTTACCACCACTATTGTCAGTTGTTGGCTGCATGTGTGTTCTCCAAGCGTGTGTGCTGTCACAGCTCAGCAGATCAGTGAGACACCAAACCACGCTTGGATCATCCAATAAGATCACAGATCCCCTTCAGCAACAAAGACGCCTGACCAGCTTTATTGTCAATGAGCCTCGTAAAAAGTGCCCTATATGTGCTATAAGTACACTTAATACATGTATGTCTCTAACGATGGACCAGCTTAGCAAACAGCGGGACTTTCCGTACCTCACTCAACCAGACAAAGACACTCCATTTGAGACCCGTCTTTATACACTGATTTGCATATTGCCCCTCTGACATATGTAGTTGCCAGCCTCTGACGTGTTAAGATACTTTCTTTTACCTTGTACCAGACGGTTCTGCCAGAAGATCTCTCTCCATTCAACTAGATACATATAATCCTTTCATATCAGGATGTTCTGGAATGTGCTTGTGTGTGTGTCCTGTGCCTAGAGCTTCTTTAGGAATGTGTCTCTAACACCAGCTCTGCTCTTGCCACTTACTGTGAATTTACAGGCACTTACTCTGCTAACATGGCTTTGTAACAGCAAGGCTTCACCACTACTTTTGTTGAAGCCTTAGGCCTCATCTGCCTGACTTAGGCTCTTGCTTCCTAATAACTGTTTGCCAGACAGAATCTAGCAAAGTTTTTTTTAAACATCTTAAGATCTGTTTCTTTATCTGGTGCTGGTGGTTACTATTAGGCAACTTCTTAACAGCCCGATATTACATTGATGAATGAAAGTAGGATGGCGATGTGAAGACGTGACCAGATGCTTCTTAGCTTATGGCTGCTGTCTGTAATGTGGCTGCTACAGCTTGGCCAAAAGCACAAGGCATCAGACTTTACACCGATGGAGCAGTGACTAATTACCCAATAGCTGTATATCCAGAGCATTTCTACAGCTCAAGCAATGCTAAATTATTAGCTCATTATGGCTTCATTACCTAGGGAATTAAGCCAACTATTTTCTCTACAGCACAAATACCATGGGGTTGATCCCTCACCCGCAGCCCACCTAGTGAAGTGTCAGCTCCGTCTGCCAGTGCTGTTGACGTCAATGCAGTAAAATTATCACAGGGGCTGCACAGGGAGTGGGATGAAAAGTTGGAAGTGACTGAAAGTTGTTCCAGGGTCTGTTTCTGTTCAATAGCGTCACACCTGGTTTGGACAATGGCACAGAGAGTGACCTTGTAAGGTTTGTGGGTGACACCAAGCTGGGGGGGTTGCAAGCGTTTTGGAGGCCAGGGTTAGAATTCAAAATGATCTTGGCAGAATGGAGATATGGCCTGAATTAATGACATCCAGTAAGGACAAAGGTTAAATACTTCCCTTGGGAAAGAATAATCAGGTGCAGAAATACAGAATGGGAAATAATTGCCTAGGAAGGAGTCCTGTGAAAAGGCATTTAGTTATCCTAGGAGATTTTAAACTAAATATGAGTTAATGTGTAACACTTTTGCAAAAAGAACAAACCTCATTTGGGGATGTGTTAGCAGAACTTTTGTGAGCAAGACAGAAGAAGAAATTCTTCCTCTCTACTCTGTGCTGGTAAGGACTCAACTGGATTCTTCTGTCAAGTTTTGGGTGCCACATTTCAGGAAAGATGAGGACTAATTGGAGAAAGTCCAGAGAAGAGCAATAGAAATATCCGGAGTTTTAGAAAGCATGGCTGATGAGGAATCATTGAAAAAACTGTGTTTATTTGGGACAAGAAAAAACTGAGAGGGAACATGAGGGGGACCTGAGAAGACTGAGGGGGAATATCCTCAGGTACATAAAGAGGAGGGTGATCAATGGTTCTCGTTCCCTCTGAGGATAGGAGAAGAAGCAATGGTCTTAAATTGCAGCCAGCACAGTTTAGGTTGGACCTTCGGAAAAATTTCCGAAGTGTGCGAGTGGTGAAGCTCTGGAACAAATGACTAGGGAGGTTGTGGAAACTCCGTCACTGGAGGTTTATAGGAACAGGTCAGACAAACACCTGTCAGGGATGGTCTGGGGGTTATACTGAGCCCTTCCCCAGGGCAGGGAACTGGCCTAGATGATCCTTCCCACGCCTATGTTCCTAGGAGCCCTTCACTCTACACCAGAGGGAGCCTGGCCAAGCGGCTAGGCCAGGAAGCCAGAACTCCTGGGTTCCACTCCTGGTTCTTAGAGGGGGGAGAATATGCCAAAGAACTGACATCCTGAAGGCATAAGCAGGTGCCCAATAGGTGCCTGGGTTCAAAGTGGGCATGTGACATGCCCGTGTCACTGCATTTCATCTCCTGGCCAGAGCTCACCTGGGCAAGAGACACCCCTGAGCTTGAGAGCATTTGGCACAGCCCCAGGCCCTACGTACGTTTGCCACCCAGCCTGGTTGCCTCTCTAGTGACTCAGCTTCAAAACCTGCCCCTTTCCCTCCTGAGCAGTCAGGAATGAGTTCATCCCAAAGTCATTAAATACAAACACAGCCAGCAGGCCCCACCAGGCTGTCACCCTGCGTTTGGCTTAGCCTGGCTTCTCTGCTTTGTGTTACCCATCGGTGCCGCTTCCAACACAGGGCCATGGATATTGGTGCAACCACGCTGATTTTGCTGGTCATCTGTGTCTCCTGCCTGCTCTCGTTCCTCAACAGGAAGGGCCAGAAGAACAGAGGGCATTTGCCCCCAGGCCCGCACTCACTGCTCCTTCTGGGGAACCTGCTGCAGCTGGATACCAAAGACATTGTCAAATCTCTTCTCACGGTAAGGAGGGATTTGTCTTCTGAGACGGGGTGGCATGGGAACAGTGGGAAATATCTGCACTGTGCTGGTGAATTTCTGGCTACCTTTTGTTGGTGTGGGTGTTGTTAAGGGAGATGGGAAGGAAAATTCGACACAGGCACAAACAGCCCTTCTAGTAGAAGGGACATTGCGACTTTGCAATTTAGGCATAGCCAGGGCCTGATCCTGTCCTGTGCCATTGTTCACGCAAGTGCTGAGTGTTACGTCTCTGATTTATATTGAGACCCGTTTGTGCCTGCTGTAGCTGTCCTGAAAACGCCAAGGTCAGGGCAGGCTGCAAGAGGAGAGCAGATTCTCCCAACCTGGTGGGTAACTTTGCAGTGAGACTCACCGACCAGTCACAGACAGTATTTCTGATCTCCGACATGGGTTATTAAGAAGCTAAAAACAAGAATATACACAGCCCACTTTATTGCATTCCAGTCTCTGGCCCCCATTTAGCAACTAGGTCCAGTAACCAGATAAGTTATTAAAACTCTGTTTCCCGTTACCAAAAATGTTGCTGTCAAAACAATCAGATACATACAAATGACTGTAAAGTCCAGATGTAGCAGCTCCTCTGCTTCATTGTGGAATCTGCAGGCTTGTGCAGTCCCTCGGGTGTACATCCAGTACCTGGATGGGTCTCCATCCTTAGTTTCACAGTTTTAGTTGTAGATGAGTTGATCCAGAGGTAGGAAGTAGGAATTAAGACAAGATGAGGATGGTGCAGATGCCTTTTATGCTCCTTTGCCATGTGGCTTGTCTCAAACTCAGCACATGACATGGAAAAAACAGAGTTCCTTGTCCCTAGGCATGTTCTTAACTTCTTACATATCCTGGTGATACATAAGGTGCAGCCCCTGGGTTCTCTCACTGGATTTCTTGTACCTGTGAGTTCCCTTGTGGGGCCATTAAACAGGCTTAGTGCTGCTTCCCTCCAGTCTTGGGAGGCAGGGCGGGGGCCAATGGTCACCCAGAAACACAGCACAAGTTGAAATACAGACACACCAGACATATTTAGAACTTAGAGTACAAAATTGATACATACATAGAAAGATGCTTATGAATCTTAGTCACTCATGATGTGTCCATTGGTACCGTGCGTGGCTTAGCCTATCTGGTATTTACTGCAATTCTGTAATGTTGCTATCAGTAACATTAGAAACAGTCACTCATAGGCCAGCCATTGTCATGCTCCCTGTGGAAAAGCGATGCGGAAAGGGGTGTCCCTAGACACTGCTGAACGTGTCCCAGGAATTTGCCCTTCTTGGTTTTGTGTTATGTGTTTTGTGTGATTTGTGCAATGGTTTTTCAAACGACCACACATGGTACATTTTTACAGTTTTTGGCATCACCAGGAAATGAATTACAAGAGTTAACATTAGCATGAATATTACCGTCAGAATCTTGTTTGATTAAAACTGGGTATTTCTTTTTAAGGCTCGTTATAGAGGAAACGATTTTTTTTTTTTTTACATACATTCCCATGGATTTGGTTAGTGGGTGGGATCTGCTCTTGCAGCATAATTTCTGCATGGGTGATTTGATTTTGCCAGGTGTGTCCTCTACGCTAATACCTGTGGGCAAATCTTTTCCCCACCTGTCAAACAGGTAACTTGCATCAACACACACCTTAGCTTGTTTATTAGTTTTCAAATTTTCAAGTGTTAGCAATTTCAGGGCTAGGTTCTCTCTTAAAGAGATACCAACCCTTTCCATCCCCATTTTAGAAACAGGGCTCAGATGTCCTTTCACTATCAATCTCTGATTCCACGTGGACTCAGACATTGAGTCCACTAAGGCCTTGTCTACACTAGAAAAATGAGTGGACTTATGTCATTGCTGCGGTGGCTGATGTCCACACTGCTCTCCTTGGGTCGGAGAAGTGTGTCCTCAACAGGAGCAATTCCACCCAGCTAAGGGGCAGTATGGGGGGAGCTGAGAGACTTGGCTGGACAGGAACAAAGACAAAATGGTTTCTGTGGTTTGATCTTATATACCCTCTGCCTCTGGCCATGCGGCTTGTGTAACTTTACAGGAACCCAAATGGAGTCCAGAGTCACATGGGCCAATCCTGGTAACTTCAGATTTGCCTTTGGTTCCTTCCTGGGCCTTTGGCTTCTGTAAAGGTCTTGATGGGCCTTTAAGCGGGCTATTGTCCTGCTGCCTCTCTGTCTGGGTGTGTCTTCTACAGCACAGTTTGAAATACAGGGATATCAAAGATCTCCATAACTTTCTTCACACATATCACTCATGAACACAAATATTATCATCTTATTCAGCATATCATAACCATTCTAACAATACCTGACATGGCATGTCTTACATGAATCGTAATGATTTTGACATATTAATGTCAAATAACAGAAATCCCCTGTTTCCCTTCTTCCCCCGTCCAGTCTGCATAAGATGGGTTATACTAATCTTGCTATTTTATTTAACTTTTTGTTTGGTTGGTTTTTTTGTTTTTTTGTGTCAGTTTCATGATTTTTGACCTCTTTGAGGTGAACAAGATTGGAAAGAGATTGAGTGGAGGTGGGGCCGTAGCTCCTAACAGCTAACTAAGCCTGACTTCAGCTCAACCACTTTCCCTAGGCTCTGTTTTAAGCTTCTTTGGGGCTCTTACTACATTCATGTTTGCAGCGCCTAGCACAATAGAGCCCCAACATGTTTGGCTTGTAGGTGTTCTCACAGAATAAATGTTCAATAATAATCCACGTGCCTAGCTTTGTAGAGCACTTTTGAGCAATAGATCTCAGTGCACTTTACAGTGGGGGGGCAATATAATTATCCCCATTTCATGGGTGAGGAAACTGAGGCAAAGGGGACACTAATGACTTTCCTAAGATCACCCAGAAGGCCGGAGGAAGAACTGGAGCTAAAATCGAGGCCCACTGAGTCAACACCAGTGCTTTAGACACTAGGTAACACTACTCCTAAAACAAAACACATGCTCCATGTATAAAGGATATAAATATGTATTTAGATGCCCTATTGCAATGAGACAGTTATATAAGTGATCTTGTATTTATCATGCCTATGATTCTAACTAAAATACCAGGTGTGCTCGTAGCCCTTCTCAAATATTACTCAACATCTTGGCTGGCTCCCCGTTAAAACAACAATAGTCTATTTGCGTCTTTTGCTCCTTTTGTCCAGTTAGCTGTGGGTGAATGTTACGCAAGCTGTGTGGTTTGTGCCAAGTTAAATAAAAACTAGTTTTATAGCGCCAGATGGATTATTTACTCTTTCACCTGTGTTGCAGACTTGCCGGCTCATAGTTGAGTGAGGGGGGGAAGACAGGTCACTATGGGGACAAATATAACTGACTGAGAGATTGGCCAAATTACGCAGCTCCTAGTGATGCTGATAAAGAGGTCCCATGGTTATTTCTTTTTTAAATAGGTTTAAGTCACAGTAGAGTTAACCTGGCTGATTAACAAAAACATGCTATATATGTGCTATAGAATGCATAGCCATAGGATGTTACTGAGTCAGATAGACAAATATATGTTTCCACTGGATATTATAGAGGCAAATAGGGTTTTTTTAAAGGATGAGACTTTTTGTGAATCACACAGGTAAATGGAAACATTTTAAATACTCATTCTAAAGTTAACCTGTGGGACTCCTGGCCACTGGATACTACTTCCCCTAGAAATTGTCAAATCTTTTCAGTGAGCACAAGCCCTCTATGCTCACAAGGCCGATATTTTTTTCCAAGTCAAGAAATCCATGAAACCTGATCCTGTTTTACCAACTGTTTTGACTAATCAGTATTTTTCAACTGGGGAGGATGGATGGGGGGAAACGAGTTGTCAGAAAATTCCTAACTCAGCAAGGTTATCCAGGGTAGGCAGAGATGGCCCAATGGGAATTCCTACTTGTGTGGAGCTGGTCCATGGGCCTTCTCCCATCACATGGTTTAGGGGGATGCATGGACAGCAGCATGGGGCTGTACCACACTGCCTTATATCTATTCTCTGCTTCACCATGGGCCAGAGGGAGGCAGAACATGACTTAAGAGTCTCGACTGGCTGACACTTTTCCTTCTCAATGCGGGGGAGAGACCTGGGTGTGTTATGGGAAATGTAGTCCTGTGAAGAGGCTGGCCGATAGTGGAAAATGGGACCATGAGCCACATAAAGTACAATTCCCATGAGTCATGATCCACCTGAACTATAATTCCCATGAGGCACTCCTGATGCAAAATATTTCTGGTTTGAACCCTGCCAAATAGTTGATAAGCTCCGTGCAAAGCTAAGGACGATCCAGGGGAATAACAAACTTGCCTCTGATTTGAAAAGGCTGCTGGGCATTACTATGAACTCCTGGGGGGCTGCAGTAATCCCAGATGAGGGACAAATCATTGCCTGGGAGTAGAGCTTGGCAGGACTTGCCAGGCAGTGCTGATGAAGGTTTCTAACCATTAGGGGAGTGAAGTTCTGGAATAGCCT
>ML676950.1:0-19549 GCA_007922155.1 Mesoclemmys tuberculata
GAGCACCCACGGTCTGGTAACTGCTGAAATCACTTCTCTGATTATACTCACTCTATTAACTCCTCTTTTTAACTTCTATCTAAGGAGATGGTTCTGATATCCAGAAAGAGAGCAAGAATACACTGTCAGAACCCCATGGGTGAATGAGCTACCTGCATGAACTGTCTAGGTAGCCAGACAGACCATTCACGGCCACTGTGATGCAAAGCTGGAGAACATGTCTTTATGTTTGTTTTAATGGATAAACAGCAAACTGCCAGGCATTTTCTTTACCTCAATAAAACCTTGGTGTATTTTAAAGCTACCCAAATTAAAGCAACTGCTGAAAAATTCCAGTTATCCAAATTCGCTTTATCCAGTAACCCTAGTTATCCGAAAGCACAGTGTGTCCTCCTGAAGTGCTGTGTTAGTTAATCACCTGCTGATGTATTAACCTTAGGGCTGTGATTTGGGAGCATTTCCTTATTTAGGGACGAGGACAAGGAGAAAACAGGGGGAGAATGAGGGAGAAGACAGGGGAGGAGAGAAAAGTGAGATGGAGAGAGAAAGAAAACAGGCAAAAGAAACAAAAGAAGGGGTTAAGGTGAAGGTTAAGCTTAAGACTGAAAGGAGTAGAGTTCAAAGAAAGAAAGGACAAAGGGAGACACAGGACAAGCGTTAAAAGAAAGAGAACGGGGCAGGATGGAGCAGAAGGAAGGGAGGTAGAGGAGTGTGAAGGAGCGAATAAGGGAAGGAAGCCAGGAGGAGAGGGGGAGTGGCCATAGGAAACGGGAGCTTCTTTGTTGTTTCTTGTGGGCATCGTGACACAGACAGCCCTGGGCTGCACACATGCCAGTGGAAATAGTGAGGAATATCGCCATCGCGCTCCCCTGGGACTGCCCAGCTGGGAAACGCTCACACAGCACCAAGAAGTTCCTGTTTTCTGCACTTCCTTCCCCTCTCCTTGTCTTTCCTTCCCCTTTTCTCTCCTCCACTCTCTGCTTCCCTCTGGGCTCTCCATGCAGCACCTCAGGGACCGCACCACCCTTTCCTCTTCTGCTTCTTGGGGCTACTAGCATTGAATTCATCAGCACTTCTTCTGTTTATTGAAAAACCCGGTTATCCAAATTTCAGATGTCCCTCAGACCACTTGGGTAAACAGGAGTGTGCCGTACTAGAATGTGTGACATATTCTTGTATTTCACTAGCAAAGTAAATCTTGGTTGTGTAGAAATTAGTGTAGCTCAGTGTGTTATTTTGAGTGTTGAAGTTGATAAATATTTGTAAAAGGGAATGTCTCCTCCATAGACAATGGCTGAGAGTCATCCTGAGCGCTTCAGAGTTTAGCCTATAAATCACAGAGAGTTTGTCATTAAGAGAAATTGACAACTGCTTTACCGAAAGTATTAAGAACTTAGAATTGTCTGACAAGCTAAAGATTGGTCCCACTATTTGAATATTTATTTGACCTTTAATATTTAGTTCAAGTGGCCTCAGAACATAGAATACTGGTAAAATTCCTGAGAAATGTGTATATTTTCAATCATTATCTGCATAATGTGTGAGAAAAAGTTGAATTGTAATAGTGAGTACTTAAATAATTTGTCTGATTATCTCAATTGTAAGTTTAGAGCTGTTTGTTAGAACTTCTCCAGTTGCTCCCATAATCCCGTTGGGGAATATGTTTGATTAGACACGGATAAGAATCTTCACTAAAGGATTCCTAGTCCTTGTTGGTACCAAAGTCACCTGCCCAACAGAGTACAGAACTAGGGTAAAGTTTCCCTACGTAACACAACTGTGATAAGGTCGTGAATGAATTGACATGATTTGTTATTTCTTGTCAAATTATAACATCATATCAGGAATTCATTGTTTAAAGTTTCATAATCATGAGTAGCCAACCACCTTTCTTTTGCTTTCAGTAATTCCTTAATTGCTTCAAATTCTACCTTGCAAATAAAATATGTAAATGTGTGATAATTCTGCAGTCTGTACTTTAGCAACAAAAAAGAGATTACCATGAAACCTACTTTAAGACACTGGAACATTAAAAATTACAAAATGGGTGTTTTTAAAATGTATTTTACCTCACAGAACTTTTACTCTCTGAAATACTATCATTTATATGGAGCTGTAGAGATAATCATTCTTATTAAGAGATTACAGATTGTACATTATAAATGTCCTTTGGAGTAAAATATTTCCAGGGCTCAGTATATTCCTATGATCTGTAAATATAGGGACTCTGATTCGTCTTTTATCTTGGTGTCTCTTCTCTCCAGGTATGCTGAGTTTTTAACCCAGTTTCAGCCATGAAGATCCTTTATCTGCTCTTTGCTGTTTTCTTTCTGGTGCTCCAGGGCATGCCAGGTAAGATGTAAATGTAAGCAAGGGATAGTACAGAGGGATGTCTGGGAGCCTAAATTAGCCTCATGCATTCCATTAGAAATATGTTTCTAATATTTTTCTTAGGAGGTCTAGTACCACTTCAATTTGCAGAGAATACATTTCATTTAGCAGGGGAATTATTCAGAGGTGAGGGATGTATTTTTGTTGCCCCCAAGAAAAAACATTTGACTGAATTATGATCAGTTATCCAACCCAGCGCTGAGCCAGCTCCACCCTACATAGCCAAACTGCATTGATGATACTGCCTGGAACCTCAGTGTCAGAGCCAGAGGGAATGAAACCCACAGCAGCAGCCACTTAGTGAGGATGGAGATCTGAGCAGCTACTTGCTTTCCATCACTTAAAGGCATAGGGTACAAAGGAAACCATAGCCAAAGCTATGGTCCTTAGCTCTGCAACCTGTCGTTTTGGCATCACAGCGCTTATTTATCCTGCTCTGCAGATTGATGATGGACTCTTTTTCTTGGTGCAGACTTCTCTGAGGCTCAAAGACCTGTCAAGTCATGTAGGCGTTTAGGGGGTGTCTGTGCCTTTCGGCGATGCCCCTTTAATTTTCGAATCATTGGATTGTGCAGTAGACGTGTTTTGTGCTGTCAAAGGTAAGTTCCACAAGGGAGACGTTGCAGCGTGAGCAAAAATATCTGCTCCTCTGCTCCTGAAATCTGTGGTAAGGTGTAAGCTGTTGATTAATGCTCTTGGAGGCTCAGCCCACGTCGCCCAGCCCATGGGAAGGGATCAAAGGCGGCTTATAGCCACTTTTGTGCTGTTCATATTCTAGGCCACTTGGGGGCAGGAGGGGCCTCACCATGTATGAGAACCATCCCAGTGGCTTCTCTTACATATAGCAGCCTTACCCAGGCTTTCGGAGGGCTACTTCATAGTGTGGAGCAGTCCAGATTATGTGCAGTGCTTTGTGATGCAGGGATTGCCCCCTTAGTCCTGATAGGCTGCAGCAATATCTGCTTCACTACCCCAGCACTTGGAAAAGGGACATCATAGACCTATTATGGCAGCCACGTGCTGCTCATGCTTTGGGAGGATTTTCCCCTACCCTTTTTATGGCACTTTTACAACCTCCATATGCTTCCTATATGGGCAAGTGTTGGGGCCCAAGTGTCCCGTTGTCTACATTGCTTTTATATTTTAGAATAGAGAAATCGAGCAGGAAAAACAAGTCTGGAGGAGAGAGCGCAGGGGCTGTGTCTACTCTGTTTCAGTCTGCAGGAGATGTGAAGGCAACAGTTAGAACTAAAACAATATCTATAACAAATGGGAAACCGAGGAAATAGGTTGCAATCAATGTAAATTGGAAGTAATGAAGTGCAGCAAGATGAAAAGGGAAGGTAAGGACAACAGGGAAGAATCCAGGTCACAGGACTAAGGACAAGACAGCATTGTTTTAAAATATCATGAAGAAAAGAAATCCTTACAATGGTATATAGCATTTCTAGATGCTGAAAAAATGTGAATAATGAGGCAGAAGTGTTCACTAAATATTTATTTTCTGTATTTGGAAAGAAGCCGGTTGATTTACTGATATTACGAGAGGATGGTGACATTTATTTAGTCCATTATTAACTTAGGAGGATGTTAAACAGCATATATTAGTGATAAACATTTTAAAATCATCAGATGTAGATAATTTCCATCACAGAATCCTCAAAGCGTTGGGTGGGAGGAGGGGAGAGGGTTGCTCTTTGTAATGACTCAGTATTTGTAAAGATTTCAAATTTTAAAGCTATAGCCTTAAAAAAGAGAAAAGAAAAGAATTTGGTGGTTTACTGACACTTGAAAGTGGATATAAATCTGTATGTGTGTAGGGAGGATAAAAAAATAAGGTAAAATATTTTATGCTATTTTTCAGTTAACTACTTTGAACATTGTAACAGGACGTGTGTTCTAGTCCTCTCTCAAGGGTTCATCCAAGCAGACCGAACGTGAAGATTTTCAAGTGGAAGCTAACAAATTCATTGCAATTGCAGTCAGACTAGCACAGTGCAGCATTTCACGAAGCTTCCTTACTGTATATGTGGGTCCAGATGCTGCAAATACAAAAGTATATGAGAAGCCACATTAAAAGACAGCGGTTGGGATATGAGAGGCTGCGCTCTGGAGGTGCTGTAGAACACTGAAGTGTGCAAGGCGCTAGCTTGCCCTACGGATGGGGAACTGAAGCAGACACCTCTAGAACTAAGCACATGAGTCTCTACAACTTGTAAAAAATCTTGGGGATGTCAATGTGAACGCTAGTCAGAAGGTCTTTTCATGTTTTAAACATTAGGTTTCTCATGGAAAATTAGCTGGGCCATGTGGCACAGGGACAAAGGATGTCAGTGCTGAGCCACATTCCTGGGGGGCTGGGAGTAGGGCCCAGACTTTGGACATGAATTCTCCTCTGCGGGACCCCTGACTTGGGCTGAAAAGGCCATGTACTACACAAGCAATAATCATGTGCAAACCACAGCAACTTTCTAGCCTTGAAGTTAGGGAAGGAGGGAGCATATCAGAGCAACTTTCTAGCAGTGTCCTGGCCATTCCTGTGGTTAAGATAAAAGCATATGCTATGCAATTTTCGTGGGAAATAACAAATAGGGGCAGATATAATTATACATCTCCCCTAGCCATTCATATTCAATTTATAATCTTTCATATCACCAAATACGGATTTCTTGGGACATTGTAGATGTGTTTGTATTAACATATTATTTTAGATGAAAAGCTGTAAAGCAGTGAACTCGGGGATCGCTTTGTTGGAAGCGTGTGACGAAGGGGAATGAGTGGACTAGAAGTTGTAACCGAATAAATGCTCCTTATCACTCCACCCGGCTCAATTTCTCTCTCTTCAACTGACCTTGCAACAGGCCACATTGTATATCTTTAGGTCTTTCTATTCCTGCTCTGCTTCTTTCAGACAACATCTGTCATAAAGTTACAAGATGCCCAATATGGTCATATTAATGATGCGTGAAGTACAGCTCCCCAAGAAGCAGTTGAGAGGGTGAGAGAATTTGCCTGTCTACTAAAACACCAGAGACCCAGGTCGAGGACAGGTGATGACAGAATAGATAGGAGATGACAGAACAAGTAGCCATGGTCTTAAATTGAGGTGGCAGAGGTCTAGGTTGGATATTAGGAAAAAGTTTTTCACTGGGAGGGTGGTGAAGCACTGGAATGGGTTACCTAGGGAGGTGGTAGAATTCCATCTTTAGATGTTTTTAAGCTGTAGCTTGAAAAAGCCCTGGCTGGGATGATTTAATCAGGGTTTGAGCAGAGGGTTGGATTAGATGACCTCCTGAGGTCCCTTCCAACTCTAATCTTCTATAATTCTATGTGAAGCTGGGAGCCCCTAGGACCAGTAGTATGAGAGCCAGGGAACTAGGCTGTATTGGCCATGCTTTCAGCTGCAGGAAGACCCTCCAGGCTGATTCACTGAACGTGCCCAGAGATCCTTGCTCTCATCAGGATGAAAGGTTAACATGAAACTGTCACCAGAATGGAGTCAGCATTCAGATAGAGTTGGAATTTCCCTTCATTTTTTAAGGAATAAGTTCATTATCACCTCAGTAATTATTTGTCCTTTTAGCTTCACCTTTGCACAAGGTGTGTGTAATAGAACAAGTCTACCTGGATGAGAGTTGTCATTTACTGCAGTATAGTTTTCATAGGCAGCCAGTTCATGTGTTTAGATTAATATGACTATCCCCCTTCAAACTCTATAACAGAATGTTGCTGTAGAGCAAAGGAATTCCCTGTGACAAAGTTCACCAAGAACCTCTTCACTCGCTGAACAGTGCCTATGCAATTCCTTCTCTGCCGTTGATTTGAAATCAACCATTATGGTATTCCTCTTCTATGGGAAAAGATAAAAAAAATCTGATTCTCTTTTCTTTGTATAGGTGATTTTAACTTATTGTCTTGGCAGGATCTCTGGGAATCTGGCAAAGAGCCACTTGCTTCCTAAATCATCAGTTCCTGCTTCAATGGAACAGTGAAGTGCTGTTCATTTTGGGTGTGAAGAATCTTGTGATTTGAAGAAATTCCAGAAGGGAGCCCTTGAATCCATCATCTAAGATCTGTTACTCTCCTTTCAATAAAAGCAAGTTGGTCTGAGATAATCTTGCTGAATTGTGTGTGTGTGTGTGTTGGTGGGAGAGCCCCATTCTACCAAGCACTGCACATGTTTCTAGGAAAATGCTGTCCCTGCTCCAATCAGGTTGCAATCAAAAGAGACAAGACAGATGAATAATTATTAATCCTATTTTACACTTGAGAGGAAGAGGACCTGAGAGACAAAGAGGCTAGAATTGTAAATTTATTTAGGCATCTCAAGTGCATAGACTTCTGAAAGTTCACTGGGCACCAGGCTGAATCTTTAGGTAGCTAAATACCTTTATAAATCTGTCCCACAATTACTGGCCTAAGGTCACACATGGGTTCTTTTGAAGAGCTAGGAACTAACCCCTGATTTTCTCAGCCTCCTTCAGAGATTGATCTATAAAGCATCCTTTCTGGCTAAGGTTTAGAACAAAGGAAGACATAGAATTATGCTGGGAATTACTATGTGGGAATTAAATTCTACCCTGATAGACCAACTTATAAAAGAAAGAACTCTGGATAGAGGGGATAACGGACCCAGGTGCTGGAGAGGCATGTGGTTTGAAGCAAAAAAGCCTTGATAAACACACCTGACTGCTATGTGTGATAGAATTATAAAATGGTTGGCTGATGGCTCCTCGTGGAAGTAACAGGCTGAGATTTCAGCAAAGCACTTAATGCAGCACCTTATGAAATCTTGCTCTGAAAGGGCCAAATCCTGCTCACCTCATGCACTCAGGTTTATCCTTTGGCACAGTGGCAGACATCTGAGGACAGGAGCACATCCTAAACTCCCACAAGATGAGATTGGTTTTAGGGAGATCATGTGATCAGCAGCAATAGCTGAAACATTTAACTCTTGTAAGCTTGTTCTGCTCTTTTCATGAAAGGTTATCTACCTGATTCTCATCTCCCTCCTCTCAGTTCCACACCAATGTAATGATGATGGCTTTGGTGGAGTCAGTCGTGGTTTACACCCATCTTGCCTGAATCCTTCTGTTTTCCTCAATGTCTCCTCCTTTGGGGCAATTGCTCAGAGTGCCGTGGGATCCCATGTGCACAGTGAAGCATAGAGATTTTGTTCTGTACCTTAAATTCTGCAAGGGAAGCTGATGGATCAGTCCAAGACAAGGAGTGCCGGGGATAGAGAGGTTACAGAACCTTGGGAAGCGTCTAAGTGCATGGAGGTCTGAGGGGAAGGCTAAATATAGTCAGTCAGTGACTGAACTCAGCTCTGATAACCACATAAACCACAGAGATTTGGTATAAGAATAGATAAAGTTCTACCCATTCCAGCTCATTGAATCATATATATATGTACAGAGCATGGCCTATAAACACTCATGTGTGGCATTTACAAGCAAGAGGGACTTTTTAAGGGTATTTTGTATCATTTGTAATCTTAAAAAGATAAAAGAAATTAATTTCTAAGTGGACAAATGACAGAATCAGCCCCCACCTCCTACACCCATCACCACCTACATTTACACGTTTCAGCAATGAGATCTTACATCAGCTACCTTTGATTAAAAAAAAATATCAAATCCTCTGTGGGTGACAGAAGAGCCCCTTTTGGGCATTTCTCCAGCTACTGTGGTTCTTTATAGTTCAAATGAGCATTGATTCTGACTTCCACTGTGGCAAGACTCAGAGATTCCCATGTGGAATGCTGAATATGGGGTTGCATGGCAGAATATTATATTTTAATTTATGGTCTCCTGGATCCCAGCTGAGTGCACTTTCATAGGGGTTTTTGGAAGGGGTTGGCCAGACTTCATTTCTTCTGTGTCCCATCTGGATGTTCAGTTCTGTGTGGCTTGTGATAGGAAGAGCATTTGTTGGGCAGATAGAACGTTGGGTTGAAGCAGCTAGCCATAGCAACATACAATGACGAGAACACCCAGGGCTAATGGTGCTTTTCGATAGGTCCTAATCCAATGGATTTTCACAGGGGTGGCAAAGGTGCCTGCCTGACCTCAGGGCTAGTCCCCTGCCAAATTTCGTGTATCGTTTGCAAAGTACAAGGGTTCTACAGCTCATAAGGAAAATGTTTCTAATGGACAGTAATAGGCAACCTTAACATAGACTCCCAGATATTACCCTCTGTTTCATCCTTTGGGTTCATTTAAATCACCAGGAAGAAAAAAGCAAAGATCAGGTAAAGGATCTTCATGGCTGAAGGTCAGCCTGGAATCCAGCATCACTGGAGAGAAAAGACACCAAGAAAAGGATGAGACAGAGAGTCCTTGTCTTTACAGGACACTAGCGGTGGTGATATGCTGAGCTCTAGAAATACTGTTTTAATCCGTCTGATATTTATAATATGTGTGCCCAACTCTTAATAAAAATGGTTATTCCTACAGGCATTTCACAGAATGCAATGGAGTGATGTGAGATTTATTTTCAAAAAAGATGTTTTGCAAGTAAGTAATTTTTATTAAGTCACTTCAGTTGGGTGTCTCATAATTCTTTAGATCTCTATTCCTTAGCAAATGTACAGATGGGAGAATTAGTGCACAATTCTGAGTGTTATTTGCCAAAATTGAACTGAAAATAATTAAGAACTTAAAGAAAGGAAAAAAAAGTATTAAATCTTCATGTTATGAAATTTCTAAGAACTACTTCATCTTGGGAAGTTACAGTTTACCAAGAAATAATAAATCAAATCAGTTTAATCTGATCATACAGTGTTGCTGCATCTTATCACAGACTTGCTATATGGTCTTGCTACAACACAAATTTGATTCTAGTTTTATATTATACTGTGCAGTTCACTTTGGTAACAAAATGGATGCTTATATTCAGATTTGTATCCATTTCTAATCAAACATGTTTGCCGATGGGACTGAATGTGGTAGCTCAACCAAACAGATCTAAAGTTACAATTTGGAAAATCATGCAAGTTACTTAAACACTGAAAGTGAGAATTTGGTTAATTATCATTCATTAATCCCCAAAAGTACTATGCAGATAATGATTTAAATTATTCCAGTTTCTTTGCTTTCTTATCAGAATTGTCTGCTCTTAAGCAACTTAAACTATACAATAAATGGTGGTGTAGAACTTTAGATTACAAGTCAATTCAAAACTTTTTCCTCTTTTTGTGTACAAACTTTGAATTTGTCTTGACTACAATATCCATATGATTCCTAGGCTAAACTCTGAAACACTCGGGATTTCTCTTGGCTATCTTTTCTTTTGATAAGTGCAGTGTAGTGCATAGATGTCAACAATCTTAATTATGTATTAAGTTACTGAATCTGTCGTGTAGAAATTGAAATGTCTTTCTGGTGCTGGAGGATGCACCAGATAAGATATAAATGAAAATGAGGGATAATACAGATGGATATCTGGATATTTATACTAAGGTTGTCTAACACTTTCTATTAGAAACAGATTTCTGACATTTTGCTTAGGAGGTCCAGCACCTCTGCAGTTTGCAGATGATACATGAAATTTGACAGAGGAACTGTGCGGAGGTCAAGGATGTGTCTTTGCTGCCCCCCCCCAAATTATCAAGACAAATTAGGAAGTGCATAGGGCTGAGACCCAGGTGAGCATAACTTAAAATATAACTTCTGGTACTGTCAAGAATTCTTTGTCTTTTCTAACCTGTATTGTAAAGTCAGGCCTCGTGTCCCACTGAGAGGTTTCACAGCTGGGAACACAACCTTGGTCTCTAACATGGCAGCTCCTCATCTCTGTGCCTTAGCTCCACAGTATCTCAGGACCTGTCACTATTATGTACTTGTCTGTTGTCCTAGAAATTATGTTATCTGGGGGTGGGACAGTCTTTACAGACGTGACATTATTTAAAAGTAAGTTATTTATCACCTAAATAATTATCTGTCATTTTATTTTTCAGCTGTGCACAGAGTGTGTTTGATAGAACAACTGTTCCTGGACGGGAGTTGTGCTTTTCTGCAGGATAGTTTTCATAGGCAACTAGTTCACCTTTTAGATATGACTATCCCCATTAAAACTCGGTAACAGAATGATGCAATGGGGAAAATGAATTCCCTGTGCTGGAATTAACCAGGAACCCCATCACTCACCAAAGATTTACAGGGCAATTCCTCCTATCTTTTGATTTGAAATCAAACATCATATTATTCCTGTTCCATTGGAAAACAGCAAAAAAATCGGATTCTCTTTTCTTTGTACAGGCGATACCGTGACTGATTGCCTAGGCAGGATCTCTGGCAATCTGGGAGATATTCACTTGCTTCTAAAATCACAAGATCCTGCTTCAATGGAACCCTGAAATGCTGTTCTTTTGGACAAAAAAGAACTCTTTGAGCTGGAGAAACTCTAGAAGGGAGCCCTTGTATCCCCCTTATAAGACTTGTTACTCTCCTTTTAATAAAAGCACGTTGGTTTGAGATAATATTACTGCAGTGTGTGTGTTGGTGGGAGACAAGGGCGTGGTTTCAATCATTCTTCTTTAGAAATCCATTGAGTTTTTTTTTTTTTTAATTTTAAAAATAAAAGAAAATACCCTAAAATATCTCTATCATGTTATTTCTTCACCTGGGTGTTTGTAGACCATGTCCACACATCTCTGTAGGTTTCAATGAGCTCCTGTGGGTAGATCTTTATTTCCTATGATTGTTAGAAATCCTTTCAGTCTGCGGCGTAAGAGGAGTGGGGCTTAGTCACAGATTGACTGTACGGTGTGCCACACCCACCATGGAGCTCCAGGGCACATAGACGCTGCCTCTTTTCCAAAGCATACCATCCACATTGAAGAGACAAGAGGAAATCAGGAAAATTTGCATGAAGTTGTAAGGCCTGTTTCTCCTTCCTGTTATACAGACTGCTGTAAATCAATAGTAACTCCACTGAAGCCATCCTAGTTACAATGGAGTAAACCTGGTGTAACTGAGATCAAAATCAAGTACGTTTCTCCATAAAAAGACAAGTCTGCAGAGAGAAAACTTTTTGACTATTTCAAGGGAACATCATCTCCTAAAATTCATTTCTTATCCTGTCCCAAAGGTTCCCTGAAATTAACCTCCAGCATTGCTCCACACATCAGAAATGTCAGGCCTTTTTTTTTAAACCATTAGATGTGGGGGATCTATATTTGAAAATTTAACACAGCCTTAATTAGGTAGAGGCTGTTGTCTTGCCATGCGGCTCTCTGTTGTACTGTCACTATAGTCCAGCAGGCTGCGCTGAGAGCAGCTTTCCACTTCAAGAGTCATGGTCAATTAGAAAGTTCATCTTTCTCATGCTACTGCCATCTAGTGGTTGAGAGCACGGCATTCCAGTTTAAGACACTTTAGAAATGTAGGTAGATCTTGGATGATGAGCCCCTGTTCTCTCCCTTCCCCTGCTGTGCAGATTTTATCAGCTTTTACGTCCTCTAAAAGGATATGTTTACACTGGGGCTTGAGATGTCATTTACAGCTTGGGTAGCCGTAACCACACTAAGCTCTACGTGAGATAGCACACTAAAAACAGAAATGTAACCGTGGTAGCATTAGCTACCACTAGCCACTCGATCTGAAACTCTGGGCACTTACTTGTGCGGGAAGGGGGAGTAGCTGAAATTCTACCTCCAGCTCCACTGCAGACATAGTCTTAGAGACACTGAATATACGAGGAGATGGGGATGGGATGAGGAGGATTTGGACGGTGATTGAGGCCATTCTTAGGTTGTAGGGAGCGTTTGGTAGTTGGGGATGTTGAGGGATCAGGTTTCTTCTGTGCAGTGAAGCCTCTGGGGGGTTCTTTGAGGCTGTGGGTGAGCCAGGTAGAAGCTGACTTCTTCTCTGGGTTGTATTTCAGGTACCTTATGCTGGTTTGATGGCTTTGGCGTGACATCCATGAATTCCACCTTCTGCCAAACAGTGGGTACTTTATCTAATATGTTTTCTTGTGTGAGCTTGTTAAGTGGGTCTGTCCCAAAGGCCTGCCAGGGTGCAGGGTTTGTTGCAGTCAAGGACTGATGGTCATTATGCAGCACGGAAGCCAGTTTGTTCAAACGATATCTTCAACTTTCGTTAGTATGGTTGAAATGATAGATCAGAGCCCCATTGTGGTAAGCATTGTACATGTACCTAGGAAAAGAGCCCATGCTCCAACAAGCTAACAGTGAAAATAGACAAGACAGAGGGAGTCTGAGCACTTGGGGAGTCGAGGCCCAAAGAGACAATGGGCCCAGATTTTTAAAGTAACGTGGGAACCTCAAGTGCTCAGACTTTTGAATGCTCACGGGGCACCTGGATGCATCTTTAGGTATGTGGATACCTCTAAAAACCTGGCCCAGAGTGACATGCCCAAAGTCACACACAGAGTCCGTGGCAAAGCTAGAAACTGAGCCTTGACTTTCTACGTCCCCTCTAGCGACTGATCTATAAACCATCCTTCCTGGCTAAGGTTTATCACAAAGAAAAACGGAGTGCTCCTGGGAATTTCTATGGGAGAATTCAATTGTACCCTGGTAGACCAAAGCATAAACTAAAAGAATTTGAATGGAGAGGGTAATGAATAATGATTAATTAGCCACTCAGCCACTCATTTTATAATTCTATTGCATAAAGCAGTTAGGTGTATCCAGCAAGGATTTTAGCTTGATAGAGCACATTATCCTTTGGGGTTGGTTTGGTCCCTGTTCACATCTATGCCTAACAATTGCTCACTCACTCCACACCCTCTGCCACTGGCTCTGCTTCCCACGTCTGCATCTGTGGGAGGAGGCTTTGCACCAGAGCTGGCCAGAATTCAGGATTTGGAGTCTGCAAGAAATGTTGTGTCTTTGGAATTTGGGTTCATGCTGCAAAACCAAATTTGACAAAATTTCTCAGTGAAATTTTGCAGACTGAATGGACTAGCCAGTCCTGAATGTCCCAACTCTACCAGGTTTCTAGGGTTGCTTTGATGCTCGTTACAGAGCAAAGAGCCTTGCTATCCCTGAGAGCCCCCACCTTCACCCATGTCTTCCAAGCCTGTCTTGTGGCCAGTAGCAGAGCAGGGAGCCTAGCAGCTTCAAGAGTCCTAGTTTGAGCCAGGGGACCATGCACTGCTGCTATATTATAGAGCAAGGAATCTAGCAGTGAAGGGAATGCCAGGTCTAGCTAGGGCTCCACCAGGCCCATTACCACAGTGCTGTAGACTCTGGAGCATCTGAAGTTTAACAAGGACTCTTAATTGAGTGTGCTTAGTTTTGTCTTTAAACACTGGAGGGGAAAGGACAAGAGGCTTCCAAAACCTTTATACAGAGCCCTCACCACCACCTAGAAACATCTTTGGCTTTCATTCGGCTCACTATCTCACACTTAGAGAGTGAGGCCTTGGTTATGGTGGCACCTCAATGAGGGCTTTTTAAATACAGTTTGCTGCCTTTTAGCCACACAATAAGACTACAACATTTCATACATTCCAAGACCGGAAGGGACCATTGTGATTTCATGACCTCACATCCAAGAGGTAAGTGAATTTTAATCCAAACCAGCCAAAATTGATTGCCTTAGCAAAGTAGGTGTCTCTTTATAGATAAATTCTGCTCAGGAAGCCTTTCTTCCAGTGCATCAATAGATTATAGGAAAAAACTCATTCTCACCACTGGTTTCATTTCTTTCCGAATGTTTTCTGTTGTGATATGGTCCATTGGACTTTTAGCCCTTCGGCTATCTTCACGCATACAACCATTCTTATTCTGTGGGACCAGATAGACAGACATATACACAAAGAGTGAGAGAACTACTAAGGTGAGGACACCAGAGGAACCAAGGAAGTGTTTAAAATTCTTTGTTTGTTGTTGTAATTGATAACAACTATTTCCTTCAAATGGTTTTAAGTAGTTAGAAGAAAATTTTTCTTTGTTAAAGATTCCACAAACAGGCTGTTCCAGTTCAGAGCTGAAGACCCTGGAAGACCTTTCTTTGGAGTCTCCAATGAGGCCTTCAGCAAAAGAAGGAAGAACAGACTTGATTTTCCTGATATTTTTAAGGTAAATCACAGGCAGAAAAAAACCCAACACTTTAAAAAACAAAACAAAAACCCTTCAGGTATCTTCATATCTTACAAAGAGGCAAAATGGAGCACAGGCCCAGTGTTATTTTCTCCTTTGCAAGTAACCTGTAATAAATTCGATTAAATATCTACAGAGCATTAGCAGGGCAGGAGAATCTTCCTCAAACTTTGGTCAAGTTTCACTGCAGTGTTCAGATAGTTCTGAAAACAGGCCAAGGTGGGGCTTGTTGGCAGTGGAAGGGGAAGAGGAGGCGTTTGTTATTGTTTGCTCATGGAACAAGTGTTATTTCATCTGGAGCTGTTTGTACATCCTGAACTGTGACACCCACATTCTCCAGCTCCTCCCAAGCCCAGGTGTGGTCGTCAGTGTGACAGCTGGGTGCCAGTTACGGCCAGAGGCTTGGGTACCAGTCAACTGCTGGAAGGGACCCAGTTGGAGCATCATCAGCTGTGGTGACAGAAAAGGACTGAGCTGACGTGTGGCTAGAGAACTGTCTAGCACCCCCATCCTGTGCAGAAAGTGGCAGAAGAGGTGACCATCCCCTCTGCCTCCCTCCACCAATAGGAGATGACTAGAACGGGGTGCAATGACTGGGGGATGGGAGGGACAGCTCACCCCTGCTTCAAAGAGACAAACCAGGAATCGGGATTCTTATTTGGGAGTCAGAGTCTCCACAAGGAGGGTAGCTCCAGTGTGACTATAGCGATATAATTATACTGGTATAGTTATACTAGTAGATTTCCCCACATAGCACATAGCATTGCCTGTACCAGTTCTGCTCCTGTAACTCTGGAAGGGAGCCCATCTCACTTAGCACGTATCGAAGCACAAGGTTAGCTGAGTCTAGACATGTGTGTCGGCTGTTGCCTTAAAATATTTTCTCTAATGCTTTCTTCCAATTGCTAAATCAACCTGCTTGTTCGCAGAAGGTTTGTTTGTCTCTGTTTAGCTCTGGTCACACGCTCCCAAAGGGAAGAGGCACAGGTGTCCATCCAGACCTCCCTGGTAATAAGTGGTTGGCATAGACGGGCTGTAGTACACAGATCCTGATGACAGGGTGTGTCTACGCCGCAGTCAGAGGTGTGTCTGCACCTGTTTGGCCATATCCAAGTTAGTTTCAATATAACAATCTGGAATAACAAAAGCAGTGAAGCCACAGCAGAATGGCCAGCGGCACAGGCTGTAAAAACCCAGCTGGGACTCTGGGTAGGAACTCAAGTTGCTCACCTGTGCTGCTGTGCGGCCACAAGCTCGCTAGATGGAAGCTAACTCAGGAATGTATACACGCGCTACAGTCACATCTCCAAGTGACAGGTAGACATACCCAAAGAGTGGGAGAATTGTGAAATTCCATCCCAACATAGGTCAGAGCCTGAAGCCTGAGGGGAACACTGCGGGTGTGTCTACACTGCAATTAGACACCTGTGGCAGGCCTGTGCCAGCTAACTTTGGCTCATAGGTTCAGGTTGAAGGGCTGTTTGGTTGCTCCATACAGTTGAGCTGGAGTTGGGCTTTAGGACCTTTAACATAGATATTAAAGGGCTCTACACCCAGAGATCTGCAAGCTTGTCAGCTGGCATGACCAGCTGCAGGTTTTTAATTGCAGTGTGGACATGCCCTCAGAGACCAGAGAGGGGCAGAGGTGCTCGAAGGCCTGTAACCACAACATCCATCATAGAACCCTTTGAATATTTCTGGCATTTTCCTAGGCACAGTGTGAGCCCAATCACTTCTCCTTCTCTCCTGCCTGAATCATAAAAATGAGACGAGCCCTGAGAGGTGCTTAGCACCAGCAAACACCATTGGCTTTGCCAGGCTTGACATGTTAACATTTTGCGTCATCACTCTTGACTATTATTGTTAAGACTGAGGGTTGGACATGGAGCCATGTCTAGTTGGCCAAGGGGTTCACCCCAGGGAGATCTATAAGAAGTGGCCAGAAGAGATACGTTGTTGATTGGAGCTAAACCATCAGATGTTTGCTGTATGTCCCAAGACATTTTACACAGACCTCTGTGGCCTAACATGTCTTACACAAACTAGGATGGCACACGATGTTTTGCACAAAAACCATGGAATTTCCCAGAAATTTGCCAGAATCCCAAAGGGAAGAGGAAGGCGAGTAGCCTCAGAAGACAGGAACAGGGGGAGGGGCATGTCACTCTTTCTAGGAGGTAGCAGTAAGTCTGCTAGTAATTCAGTAATTATATAGTACCACACTGAAATATGGCCCTGCTGCCCTTCCCTGTCATGACAGAGGGGCATGTGGGCCAAATTTGAGTGGCATTACAGGTGTCCAGGACAAATCTGAGTGAATGGCATTGCAACCCTATGTGCCTGGAGTTGGAACAAGACCACTTTACTCAGATTTGGCCCACCATTATGTCTATATCTTTGCAACCCCATGAATGAGTGACATGGCAACGGGGCTCATGAGGTCACAACACCCATTAGCAGTCTTCAAACCTGAAATTAAGAAATACAGAACTGAAAACGTTGTGGATCTGGAGGTAGGTGTGTTGAAAAGGGCACCTGCTCCTACCAGCACATTACCACAGTTGGGTGGCTGTATCCATCTCATTATAATAAAAGGACAGGGGGAGCTGCATGGTAACGTTGGGCTTGATTCAAAAAAAGTGGGAAAACTGCTTTTCTGCATGATGTGTCTGCAGTTTAATGCATGATGATTAATTGAATTGTCATTCTTAGTACTTAAGTAACTTGTCAGATTTTCTAGCTTCTAACTTTAGAGTTGTTTTGATGAGCTGCTACAGGCACTCCCATAATTCCTCTGGTGAAGAAATTGACCAGAAATGAAGAATCTGCATTTAATGATTCCCAGTTCAATGTTGGTAGCAAATCACCTCCCCAGTATAATTTAGAATTAGGCTAAAGTTTGCCTAAGCAATAAGACTGTGCTAATGTCTTAAAGAAATTGATCTGATTGATTATTTCTTGGTAAATTGTAACATCACGAGATGAATTCATTCTTATCAAGTTCATAAACATGAGCATCTAACCATCTTTATTTTGCTTTTTCTAATTTTTATGTTGCTTTCAATTCTCTTTTGGCTAATAAAATAGATAAATTATGCAATAATTGTCCAGTCTGAAATTTGCAGAAGGAAAAAGAGATTTCCATGAGACACCTAATTTAAGAAACTAGTTAATTAAAACTATTTCCAAACAAATTGTTTTTACAATATATCTTGCAGAACACATGTTATAATTTGGATTAAAACAATATTTCTAGAATTCAGTGCATCACGTTCCCCAGTGCCCCACAAATACCGGGACTATCTGTCTTTTCTCTGTCTTGCTGGCTTTGTTCTCCAGTGACTCTGAGTACCTATCTGATCTTCAGCCATGTCGATCCTTCACCTGCTCTTTGTGTTGTCTTTTTGATGTTCTTGGATGCTCCTGGTAATATATAAGGGTATCTGGGAGCCCATATTAAGGTTTACTAAAGCTTTCCATTAGAAAAATTTGGTTGACTTTTTCTTATGACCTTTAGTGCCAGTGCCCAAGAATAACCATTCTGAGCTGACTGAACAGCTTTCTCTCAGTGTTTTCCTCAGATCTTGCTGAGCTTGGTGCTTAAACCACCCAGTATTGTAACTGGACTCATAGGCAATCATAGAACTGAACATCTAGATGGGATAGGGACCAAATGAAGTCTGACCAACCCTTTTCAATATCCCCTTTAGTCTTGGAGAAGCTGTATTGAGCTGAGGGCCAGGAGACCAGGACTTAAAATATAACTTTTGCTGCTGACTAGTGTTAATAACTATGCGCCTTTCAGGCCTCATGTCCCACTGAGAGGTTACACAGATGAGAACCCAACTCTTACGGCATCCCCTCATCTCAGCCTCTTAACCGCATCGTCTCTCAGTACTTGCTACAACCTATGTGCTAGGTTTCAGGCCTAGAAATGACATCATCTAGGGACTGGGCAGTGTATGCAGCCATGACAATGTATCATGATAGAGTTTTGATTTCTATCTGTTGGTCATAAATAGTTTTGTGAAAGCACAACCGCCTCCATTTAAACATGTTCTAACCAAAATAGTCCTCAAGATTTGACTACGCACATTTGAGCTACGTTTTCAAAATAACAGGCCCCTCAGCTATAACTGGAAACAGGCAATTGGTCATGAAGAAACTATTCCTGAGTGAGTCTTCAGAAGAAAATGTGCCCAGAGTCACCTAGGCAGGCAGGCGTTCAAACTGGAAGGGATTTTTTCAAGGCCTTCTGTTTCAAAAGGTTGTAGTCGCCCAACCCACTGCTCAGTCAATTCAACTGTGCTTAGCCAAATTGTTTTGATGATACTGCCTGGCACATCACAGTCAGAGCCAGCGGGAATCAAAACCACACAAAAGTTACAAAGTGAGATGGGTAATACAGGCAACTACTTGCTTTCCATCCCTCAAACGTGAAGTACGCCAGCACTCTTAGTTACATTTCTAGTCTCTGCAGCAGAGAGTCAGTGCTCATATATAATTAACTCTCTCCAGTTTCCTCTTAGAAGCTGCAACTGAATGTGCACTGAACTACAACCATTTAAATAGTACTAAAACTGTGATAAAGCTTTGCACCGGAAGACAACTGGGTTGAGTTGGCCAAGTCTCAGTGAATGGGAAACGCTTGTCATCTCGTACAGCCATTGTAAATCTACCTTTAATGCTTCCAGGTGGTGGGATTCACTTCTTCGGGAAGATGAATGTAACACTGCCTCACAGTAGGTGGCAGTGGGGGTATAATGGGGCATACCAACCCTTTAACGCCAGGGTACTCCCTGCACCCAGTGCTGACACTGCAGTCTCATCCAGTAATGAGCTGGGACATGGAAGCTACAGATTTGGTGGCTATCGGCATCCACTCTGCTTGGGATAGGCTGGGATTTTCTCAAAGTGCTCTCAGAGCCCCAGTGGCAGCACAAGAAAAGCAGAGGGCACAATGAGTGGGTCCAGGAGCAGATCCAGTCACCCTCCCTCTCACTGAGTACTTCTTGCTGTCAAATCGATGGGTCCAAAAGTACATGGAGTAAGAAGCTACGTAGCATAAGCCTGGCAGATTCAAGC